>JAWNOY010000036.1:0-12195 GCA_035045545.1 Drosophila gaucha | reverse complement strand
CATTTATGAATGCATTTTGGGTTGTTGCTATGGTACTCCGCACATCCTGAATTTCTTGGTTCGGAATAAATATACCAGCTCGAGTTTATTTTAATTTTACGGATAACTTGTATCTTGCTGGTATGTTATTGGAACATAAATTGGGTATTTTGTTATTTGGTCTAATATTGTCGCCAGATTTTAGCTTGAAAGTTCCAAAATTGACAGTTGCTCTCTATGACCGATTCCTAGTATTCCATCACATGGAATACTAGGAATCGATTTCATTAGAAAATACAACTGTCAATTAGATTTCAAGCCGTCTGAAGACTGGCTAATAATTAGACCAAATAATTTAAAATACCCAATTTATGTTCCACAATATACAGCTCTGGCAAATAAATTCCATTGTTCTGCCAGCAAGATTACAAGTTATCCGTAAAATTAAAAATAAACTCAGTAGAAAACAGTATATTTATTCCGAACCAAGAAATTCAGGATGGTATATACATAGCAAATACCATAGCAACAACCCAAAATGACCATAAGAATGCTTAATACAAAAAAAGAAGATAAATTAATCAATATAACTGATTTAGAATATGAACCACTTTCAATACAGAGAAAGATCTTTATTAAGCCAGCTATCAAAGAATTTCCCACCACAAATCCATAAACAGTTAACAACATTATGCAAACAATACAGCGATGTATTCGGACTAGAAACCGAATCAATGACCACCCATAATGTTTATAAACAAAAACTGAGATTGAAGGATGATGAAGCAATATATATTAAAACAAGTAAGAAAGTTTGGGGAACTCGACTAGAGCTTACTTGTTTTAATATATATTGCTTCAATATCCTTCAATCCCAGTTTTTGTTTATAAACATATGGGTATCCTCGATTCGGTTTCTAGTCCGAATACATCGCTGCATTGTCTGGGTATTGGGTCGTTGTTAACTGTTTATGGATTTGTGGTGGGAAATTCTTTGATAGCTGGCTACAAAGATCTTTCCCCTTTTTTTTTTTTTTTTTTTTTTTTTTTTTTTTTAGTATTGAACATTTTTCATGCTCTAAATCAGTTACATTGATTAATTTATCTCTTTTTTTGTATTTAGAGATTCTTTTTGGCGAATTGTATTTTGGGTTTTTAGACTTGGTATTTGCTATTGTATATATTCTAAATCCCTAATTCGTAATATCCGTTTTCTACTGAAAGTTTATGGCAAATTTTACGGATAACTTGGTAGAATGGAATTGTTGCCAGAGTTGTATAAAGAATGTGTTCGATAAATTTGGGTATTTAAATATTCCTGGTCTAATTTTCATTAGTCCAGCTCTTCATTGACGGAATTCTATTGAAATACAAACTTCAAAATGTATAATCCCACTCGATTTTCAGATCGTAAATTTACATTTCGCTATTCCATGTGATGGAATACTAGGAATCGATTTCATTAGAAAATACAACTGTCAATTAGATTTCAAGCCGTCTGAAGACTGGCTAATAATTAGACCAAATAATTTAAAATACCCAATTTATGTTCCAATAACATACAGCTCTGGCAACAATTCCATTGTTCTGCCAGCAAGATTACAAGTTATCCGTAAAATTAAAATAAACTCAGTAGAAAACAGTATATTTATTCCGAACCAAGAAATTCAGGATGGTATATACATAGCAAATACCATAGCAACAACCCAAAATGCATTCATAAGAATGCTTAATACAAAAAAAAGAAGATAAATTAATCAATATAACTGATTTAGAATATGAACCACTTTCAATACAGAGAAAGATCTTTATTAAGCCAGCTATCAAAGAATTTCCCACCACAAATCCATAAACAGTTAACAACATTATGCAAACAATACAGCGATGTATTCGGACTAGAAACCGAATCAATGACCACCCATAATGTTTATAAACAAAAACTGAGATTGAAGGATGATGAAGCAATATATATTAAAACAAGTAAGAAAGCTCTAGTCGGGTCTTCCCGACTACGAGATCCCCTGAACCAAGTCCGAGGCAGTGTTTTAAACAATCTAGCTTATATCTTTTACATATTACCCTCTGCGTGCACACACACACGCACACATAAACATACACAAGCACGCGCGCCGCTTACTGCGTAGATGATTTAGCGGCTACGCTTGGGCTGCATTCTGGGCAGCATTATGAGAAATTCATTGTTAAATAACTTCGGTTCTAGATCTACTTTCTTAATGAAATTTTCAGGACATAATATTGACATCTAGAGGTGTATATATACGAAATCCCAACTCCCTAGTATTTGAAATACGTTTTTTCCACTTATGGGGCTAATGGGGGGAGGTATCCAAAATTTAAAAAGTTTATTATCTGTATTTACATCACAGCAACCTACATAGTCAATTTGGTGTCTCTAGGTATTATGATCTAAAAGTTATAGCTTAAAAACAAAGTCGAAATATCGATTGTTATCGATAATAAGGAAATAGGATGAGTTATCGAAAAAAATTAACTTGTACTGCGTATGGTATACAAGAATATATATCTAAAATCTCAAATCTCTAGCTTTTGTGGTTTACGAGATCACTGCGTTCATACGGACGGACAGACGGACAGACGGACAGACGGACGGACGGACAGACGGACAGACGGACATGGCTAGATCGACTCAGCTCGTCGTCCTGATCAAGAATATATATACTTTATGGGGTCTGCCACGCCTCCTTCTGCCTGTTACATACATTGTGCAAAACCATTATACCCTGAATTCCCATTTTCAATGGGTTCAGGGTATAAAAATATAAATTCCACCGCACATCATCACCAGACTGTAGGTACCGTGGAGCGAAGCCATCGAACACTTAATGAGTTCATACGTTCATACATATCAGTCGATAAGACAGATTGGGACGTATGGCTACAATACTTCGTATATTGTTTTAACACAACACCCTCTATGGCTCTCTAGTATTTGGAAAAACATCAAACTTGCCAAAACAATTTAATAGTATAGATAATATTAAACCACTTTATAATTTAGAAGACTATGCTAAACAAGTAAGAACGTTGCAGTCGGGCGCCACCGACTGCGTCAGACTCTGTTCCTGTTAAAGGTGTGTAGGCTCAATAAATTATTTTTTTTTTTCGTAAATTTAAATTTCATGAACAGTAACCCACATGTCAAATTTTTATGCTCTACGTCTAAGACTGTAGGAGATACAGTTTTACCCTATTTGCCAAGCCCCAAATGGGCGTAGCTATATATAGCATATATTTTTGGGTAGAGGTAGGATGCTAGTATATATATTCCAAGTCCCAACTCTTTGATGGAAATATTGCCGAAATTATCACGGTTTTAGTAAAAGATATAGTAATTCCCGATTTGCCACGCCCCCAGAAGACGTGGATACATAACTTTTGACTTATCTTAAGAAGATGTCAACAGTATCCCACATGAAAAATTTGGACGCTCTAGCTCCAAAACTGTAGGAGATACAGTTTTATCCGATTTGCCACGCCCTTAATGGGCGTAAATATCTATAATATATATTTTTGATTCCGAGTGATCTACTTGCACATGTATTCCAAATTTCAAGTCTCTAGCTCTTAATACGCTTAAAATATTATAAGATTTATACAAATCGCTATATATATATTCCCGATTTGGTACGCCCCCAGGGGGCGTGGGTATATAACTTTTTGATCTAACTTAAGGGAAGGTCAACAGTAACCCACATGCCCAATTTGGATGCTCTAGCTGCAAAACTGTAGAAGATATAGTTTTATCCGATTTGCCACGCCCACAATGGGCGTAGATATATAATCTATATCTTAAAACGTCCGCGTGGTGTACACGAATATATATTCTAAATCCCATTTCTTAGACTTCAATATTGACTAAAATAACAGCGTTTTAGTCTTAATAGATATAGCATTTCCCGATTTGCCACGCCCCCTGTGGGCGTATCGGAAAAATACTCAAACTTGATCTGACGCGGGTACACACGAGTATATATTCCAAATTACAAGTCTCTAGCTTCTATAGTGTCCAAATGCTGCGCGTTCATACAGACAGACGGACAGACGGACAGACGGACAGACGGACAGTCGGACAGACGGACAGACGGACAGACGGACAGACAGCAAGACGGACATTGCACAAATCCAATAGACTCTTTTTCCCTTTGGGAACAGAGTCTAAAAATCAAAATTTAGACGAGAACAAGCTTATAAGAGAGCTAGATTAATGATAGAAGCAAATAAGCAAAAACAAAAAATATACTATGATAGAAATACTTTAGATTTCAAAATAGGAGATAATGTTTAATTAAAAAACGAAACAGCTCAAAAGCTAGATTACAAATATACTGGACCTTATAAGGTAGAAAGTATAGAAGAAAATGAAAATGTAGTAATTTCAAATAATAAAAATAAAAAACAAATAGTACATAAAGATAAGTTAAAAATTTTTATTTTATAATCAATTGGTTTTTCTTACTAATATTTCAAGTATGGCCATACCTCAACTAAATGCAAATACCAAATAAGAACCATACAGTAAAATAAAAAGAAAAAAAATTAAATATTTAAAACTATATATGTCATAAAATTCTATTAAATTCCATCAAATTCATAAAATAAAATTTTAAAGATTCAAAATGAAAAAAAAAATAAAAAAAATAATTTTATTTATTATTAATATTTATGTATACAAAATTATATTATAAATATAAGTGACAATAATAAGAAAATAACTTCATATAATTACGTTATTTTTCTAAAGGAGGGAGATGTAGTATGTTCACATATCGAATGCTCACTGTACTCGGTGAAATATTATTACAAACACAATCTAGCACTTGGCTAGAAAATTCATATGTATAAATCCAAGTCCCAACCACTTACGGTAATACGATCGCCCTTGAGTGCATGGACCTGAACAGTGAAGAGTCGGCATACTTGACATGCGCTCCGGCTCTGTCACCACGTGAACATGATACCTCCTCTCTGTCGCTGCGACTCTCGTCAACCCTTATATATATATACAGATGTAAACGTTTATACATAAGCTGACCGCTCCTCTGCCGGCGTCACTATATATAACCAAATGTAAAGAACAACATGCATTAAATAAATGACTCTCAACGAATGAAGTCGAAGATATTAACCAAGTGTTCATCTATGTTCCAATATTCAATATAGTGGGAAGCCAGAATTGTTATTGTCACTATTTGATTATTGGATTATGTTTGTTACTACTGTGGGAAAAGAATGTGTCTTAAATGATATAAAATTGTCAATTGTGATATACATATGTCACTATATATATAAAAAAATATATATAAATCATTTTTATTAAACTTAAAAATAATATTAAAATAATTAATATATATCAACTAACAACATATATAAATAACTTTATAGAAAAATTTACGTTATTTTTTTAAAAAAGGAGGTGTAGTATGTTGTATATGATATATTCATCATATTGTACTGTATACAATATCTGATGTTGTCATATGCTCAATCTAAAGCTAGAGTATTATACTCATAAACATAGTGACACCTTGTCGCTGTGTTTACATAACACAACCATATATAAATGTAGTATTACTATCAGCTACTTATATGTGGACTGGCCTGCCGCGTGAGATCTGCAGCGTAAGGACTTTAACACATACAGTCAAGTGGTACCCTAAGCCCAACTCTATGTATGTGCCTTTTGCACATATATACACATATATACGGTCTCAGCGGCAGAACACTTTATATATAAGAACACTATGTACTTTAGGCTAAGAAACATATTCGAATAAATAATAGGATCATTCGATCACAACCAACAGAACGAAGCATACGCTTCTGTTTTCGTTTAAAAGGTTATCCGTTTAACATTAAAATTCTGTTTTTTTCTTGATTTAACATTCCTGTTAAACATTAATTTATTATATATTATTAAAGATCTGAAGTGTTTACGGTGAATGATTTGCTGTTTAGTATAAAGCTCTTAGGCTTCTAACCAATCTCAACCACTTAATTCAATTAAAGTTCCATATTTGGAATCTATACAAGATAGAAATCGTTTATTATCGACTATGTAAAAATCAATCACATAATTTTCTCTTGGGCTATAAGTTTCTGGAGTTAATTGAAATGCTAACTTATTTCTATGCTCTGTTTTTAGTATCGTACAAACTTCACGTTCGTTGATTAATTTTTATACCCTGAACCCATTGAAAATGGGAAATCAGGGTATAATGGTTTTGCAAAAAGTAGGTAACAGGCAGAAGGAGGCGTGGCAGACCCCATAAAGTATATGTATTCATAAACAGGGCGACGAGCTGAGTCGATTTGGCCCTGTCCGTCTGCCTGTCCATCTGTATGAACGCGTCGATCTCAGAACATACCGCCTCGCTCCTTTCCCCCGCAGTGAGTACACGAAGTATTTGCGCCACTTAATTTTTAATTATTTCGGTTTATTTTATTTCTCCTTTTTATAAACACGGCGGCCAGCGAACGAGTAGCGCAAGCGATATCGGCACCCGCCTGTCCACACCATCCGCGCTGCTCGGCCCTGTGGGGTCTTTGTCCGCCGGAGGTGCTCCACTACCTCCATAGGCCACTCGTCCTCCTCTATTTCGATCCACTGCCCACGACGTCTGCCGCTGCAGTATGGGCCGCACCGGTCCCGGGGCCGTCGGTTCCGACTGCTGCCGTTGTACCGTCGGGCGGCCTGACAATGGCAGCTGGATCGGTCTCCATTCCTCCTTGACCTGTTGCTGCTTTTGTTGAGGAGGCTGATGCTGCCGCTGCTGTTGCGTCAACTGATGCTGATGCCTTGTCTGCTGATGCTGCTGCGGCTGCTCCTCCAGCAAAAAATCCGGTGGCTATGCTTCGACCGCCTCTCGACATCATACCCCACGATACGAAGCCATTGCGCACTCTTGACTTTTGTCGCCACGTGACCGTCGGTGGCTCCGGTCCCAACTCTCCTTCTGAGTCCGACGAGATGACAATCACGGCCGAGCTCTTGCCAGCGGCCCCTTTTTATACCCTTCGGCTGCAAGTGTCGGCGTCGGTGCCGTCTAGCGGTTCCTTAGCGATTTCCCTTTCGCGGTCGCACTCTTCTGGCAGCCTCGCCTTATTGCTTCCTTTTAGTCCTTGCCTTTTGTTGTTGCCCATTTCGGCTATTGCCTACTCCATGCGCCTGCACGCGTATAGGTGCGTGCATTTGTTGTTGTCCATTTCGGCTATTGCCTATTGCATACGATTGTACGTGTATGGGTACGTGCACTTGTTGATGCGCACTCTTACGAGTGGCGCTGCATTCGGCAGTTTGTTGCCCTCTTCTTCCGCTACTCGCCTTGCATTTTCGCTTTGTTCTTTTTTTTCTGTGCGTGCATTTGCTTCTTGCTAGCATTCTAATTTGACTTAAGCTTTGTTTTTGCTAATGCTTGCAAATGTTTTTCCCTTCTCATGGCAACTTATTGAAATTTTATTTTAAATTTAAAAATGGAAAAAAAAATAAATTTTATTTTCCCACCCGTCGAGGCATTTTTTTCACCTACAGCATTGCATGGCTTCAGGTCGGCTATATGAGCAGTCCTCGTACGTTTGTCCGCTCCTGATCCTATTTTGCAGATCACCGGCAAGATGAAGCCGAGCACGGTATACGGTCCACAATAACGTGGTGCTAGTTTCGTTGCGAAGCCATCTGCCGCATTGGATAGGTGTCGCTCCTTTGCCCACACCTGGTCATCTATGGCCGGTCTCCATGGCCGCCGCCGCAGGTTGTAGTGCCTCGCCTGATCCAGTGCAGGTCTCTCCAAGCTGCGCCTCACAACGTGGAAAACCTCTGCCAACTTGTTCGCTCTCTCCTTTGGGCTTTCTGCTGCTTACTGTTACCTCGTCGTACTGTGCTTTGGGCAGCCTCGGCTTTCGACCCTGCGTCAGGAAGGCTGCACTGTAGCCCGTCGATGCTGAGACACTTCTGTTGACTGCCAACGTCAGCTCCGGCAGCGTCTCGTCCCAGCCCCGCTGGTTGCTTCTAGCGAATTGCGCAATCATCGTCTTCACTGTACGATTTGCTCGTTCAGTCGGATTCTCTTGCGGCGTATATGGCTCCGTCAACTGATGCCTCACCTCAAGCTTCTCCAGAAATGTTTTAAATGCTCGGCTGGTGAATTGTGTACCATTATCTGTGATGAGCACCTTTGGTGCCCCGAATCGGGCCAAGATCCGATCCCGAAATGCTTTTTGCAGCGATTCGGAGGGGCACCATCTCCGGCCACTTGAAGAATTTGTCGATGAAGACCAACAGCATGGTATTCTCATGCTTGGACCTCGGTAGAGGTCCCTCGAAGTCGGCGCACACGGTGGCCCACGGCTCCTCGGGGATCTGTGTCAGCATCTTGATCGCTGCATGGAGTTGGCTCGGCTTATATCGCTGACACAGCTCGCATTGCTGCACATATGTGCGCTCATGCCTGAATAGCCCGGGTCCATAGTAGCGAGCTGCCACCCGTGCTATTGTTTTTCGGCTTTCAAGGTGTCCGGCAGCCGCTGCGTTGTGGTTCTCTTTCAGCACTTGTGTTCGCTTGCCTTTTGGTACGCACAGTTTCCACGCCGCCACATCCTCGTGCCGGGCTGATGTGGAATATGCCGATACAATTCACCCGCTTCTTCTACATAGTCTGGGAATTTTTGGGGCTTCACTTTCAGCTCCCGCCACAGCTTCTGGATCCATGGTACCATGGAGTACCCTACATTTCTCCAAGCGCAGTAGCTGTCGAGGTAATGGGTCTGCCACGATTCATTGCCCTTCCTATAATTGACTTCAAAGTCAAAATGTACCAGCTCCAGCGCCCATCTAGCAATCCTTCCTGACGGGCTCTCGATGAAGTTGAGGCATTTCAAAGCCATGTGATCCGTTATTACAATGAAGTGGTATCCCTCCAGATATGGCCTCAGCTTCCGGATGCCCCAGATTATTGCCAGACCCTCCTTCTCGGCTGCTGAATAATTCTGCTCCGCATTATTGAGTGTTTTGCTGGCATACGATATGACGTGCTCCCCATCCTCTGATGTTTGCGTCAATATCGCTCCAAGTCCATAATTGCTTGCATCCGTTTAAAAACAAAATGTTTTGGAGAAATCTGGGCATGCCAGCACCGGTGCTTCTGTTAGTTTGGCTTTAACAGTCCTCTGTCCACTCCCTCTTGGTGACTTTCTTCAGTAGTGCATTGAGGGGGTGCACTGTTTTTTCAAAGTCTGGGACAAATAGGCGATACCATGATGCCACTCCAACTTATTGCATTAGCTTCTTAATAATGGACGGTGGCTTCAATTCTGCGATTGCAGCTACTATTTCTGGGTCAGTTCAGATTCCACTCTCCGTCACTCTGTGGCCCAGGTATTTTAGGTCCTTGTCGTTTTTGTGTAGCTCGTAGCCGTCAAAATACATCACGCAGATTGTCCATAAGCTGGTGGCGAGTTTTCCCAATCATCCAAATAGGCAAACGCATGCGGCATCATATCTGGACCAGGACGCGATCCAATGCCCTCTGGAGCCGAAGGAAGTCGAAATGGCATCACTTTCCATTGAAACAATCCCTTCCTGGAAATGCAAATGCCGTCAGTGGCCGGCTGGATTTCTCCATTGGAGAAACGCCTCCACCTCCACATCCTCGTGGAGTGGCACTCCAGACGCCTTGTTCACCCCCTGAGTTACCGTGTTTGTGCTGCCGACTGCCACCGACAATCTCTCCTCCAGTTGTGCGCCATGTTGTGGGTTCCTCTGCGCAATCTCCAATTTCAGCCTGGCGCACTCTACTGTGATGCCCATGCTGACCAAGAAGTCCCAGCCCAGCACTTAGTCGTCGATCACCCCAGGCGGACCAGCAACGGTATCCTCCGCGCTCGCCTACCTAAGTGGACTGTCGCCTCCAGGAGTTTGTCCACTTGGGTGCAGCTTCCGTCTGCCAGTCAAATTAACCTTCGTGTGGTGCTCCACCGGCCCACATCACCGAGCCTGTTAGCTAGCTAACAACAAAGCTGCTTGTTGCTCCGGTGTCGATCGTAGCTTTAAACTGTGCGGCGCCGATTCCAACCGTCGCCGAAAGCTGTGCACCCTAGTCGTAGATGTTGTCTACTGTCGTCTGGGGGCTCCTCGATGCGGTTTCCGCTCGCCCCTGGATGGCCGGTGCCGCTGGTCGTTTCCCGTCTGGCAACACAGGCTTTCTGATTCCGATCCGCCCACATAGCCCGCAGAACTTCAGCATGGCGTTCCGGCACTCTATTGCCCAGTGGCGCTCTTGGTCCCACACGCGGCACGCATTTGCTGGGTTCTGAATGTGGGTAGTCGGGCCTTCCATTTGCGTCTTTGGCGCTGGCCTGGGCCTTGTCATTTCTGTCTCCCGGCTGGGGTGGTGTGTGTTTCCCATGCTACCACTCCCAGCGTCGTTCATGGCCCTGAACCTTGCTTTATCTGGGTGATTTTGCTGGCGCAGCTTTTCTCTGTCCTTTTCGAGCTCTTCGAACTCACCGGCGAGCAGCATAAGCTCTGTCAGGCTGCGGAACTGGTACAGCCGAGCATATGCACGTAGATCGGGGAGGCTGTTGTTATAGATATATTTCAGCTCTCGTTCCGCTGAGTAACGTAGTGGGCGCATTTGCGTCTGCATCTCCACTATATATATGCCCCACTCTCGCACCTGCTCAGCCATTTTAGGATATTCGGGTGCCGATGGAATCGAGCTCGGCGATCCTGAGAGAAAATGGGATTCGTCCATCATTTGTCATCAACCATTCGCCAAACTGTCTCCATGCCTGACAGGCTTACGCCAAACTCGCAGCCATATCGCAGCACTTCCTTTTTTTTTAGGTTATATACCCAATTTTGTACTTCGTTGTGCTTATGCTTATGTGTTGTTCACAATTGTTATTATCCTGCCTGAGGTACTCCTGCTATCCGCAAGGACTCGCCTCCTATGGTCAGACTTACATTTCTGCAGGCTCTCCTACTGGCTGAATTCCCCTTGAGGATTCCTACGTATTCGCAAGAGACAGTGTACTCACTCCGAGACCGCACGGCTACACTGTAAATAGCACTCACACATTCCAAGATTTGCTTAAGCTGTCTATCTGCTAATTCTGCCCAACAATGTCCTGTCTTGGTGGCAGTTGTTCCTGAAGAGTCTTCGAGCGTGATGTCCTGTGTTCTATTCAGGTGCCTCGATGTCCTTGCGTATCCCTCGATGTCCTTGCGTATCCTTCGATGTAACTTTTTCCTTGTCACTTTGCGTTTTGATTTGTATTTTTACGTCTTGTCACTTTCGCTGGCACTTTGATTATCCCCCGCTATCAGCTGCATTTCCCTTTTATATGCCAGCGGCAGGCCCTGCTTCGTGCTGGAACGGGGCTTGCTTATGGTTCTCGTGTCCTCTTAACGGCGCCATCGTGTGATTGTCTAAAACATTCCATTTGCCGAAGCCCCGTTATCGTGGCGCCTTTGCATGTCAGGCGTATGCGTCAGCTATAGCTACGACGTTTCTAGTGCAGTATGACAACAAAACCATCAACATTGGGAACAGACCATACAGCAGTTTTTCAACATTGCTGTAGGATATAAACTATCATTAGAATATGTCCACGACTTTAGCCTTGGAAACCTAATAATGCTATCAAAAATTTCTAATTATTTGATATTCTCAATTCTAAAAAAAATAATAATGGCAATAATTGTAGCTCTGGATAGTATTTAGTAGATATTAGTCGATATTGCACTTATTCGGCGCAACTACAACAACACGGGAGTTTGAATTGCAATGCCTGCAATTCTGATGCTGACTAGCTCAAGCAAGGCAACCACATGCTAGCTCGGCGGATGGTCTTTGATTTCGTGACTGGATTGAGATGGAGACATCACGTGTGACATTGGTTGAACCTAAATAAAGATCATGTGCAACATTGAGTTAGCTTGTATGTACGTATGTATATGTATATGAAATATAAATCCTCCAAAACACCCCTCTAAGCAAACCCCCATGGGCTTAGCTTGTGTGTACGTATGTATATGTATATGAAATATAAATCCTCCAAAACACCCCTCTAAGCAAACCCCCTCTCTATCCACACTTTAAACAAAAAAACATAATCGTATGTCCAGCACATAGCTCCTTCGACATTGACATTGATTTTTAATATATATGTATATGT
>JAWNOY010000358.1:0-60025 GCA_035045545.1 Drosophila gaucha | reverse complement strand
ACTCGGCTCTTCGATGTCGGCAGATCAGTGGGCGGGAGATCGTAGTCAGGAAGAAGGGGAGTGTTAATGGTCAGGTTTAACACTATGAGACAAAAGCCCGTAATAAGTGAGCATGAGCTAGTCTTCGAAGAAAGATGTATAGAATTCTCGGCTTTCGAAGGTTTACTTCTGATCACGGAGTATGCATCCAATTTGAGCTGGAAGATAATTTATTTTATCTTCCTGCTTATTTCCATGCTTTACCCAATGAGGATTTAAAGGAAATTATTGATCTTGATTTGCAATTATGCAAAAAAGGGATGTTGATGGATCATTTAGATTAACTTTGACATATGAGCCATATGCATATTCGTTTAAATTCAGACCATCAATCACTAGGGAATATATATTCAGATGCAAATTGGGGATTTTTGTCTACATCAATTGTCTACAAACATAATAATAGTAATAATACTGATGTAAATTAAAACAATGTATTTCATTTTTAAAAGAAAAAAATTTGTAATAAACATAAATTTATTTTTTCAATCATGACTTATACCAATGAATTATTTTTAAAAACATTTGATATTGTAGGTTTTTTTATTTTTTATTTTTTGATAAAGCTACTGAGCTCGCAGCACAGTACCGTCAAGCGGATTGTACTCTATTAAGCGGTCGTGGATAAGTACGCAATAGGCCTCAGTGTTCGCTGGACTTGTACCAACTGATAAAGTCGATGGAAATACGTACATCGATGGGGCCACTTTTGACGCTTTCCTGCTGGTGTGATAAGTCGATAACCACAATGGGTGCGTTTCCTTGAATTAATTGGGTGTTAAAAGTGGCTGAGGAAAAAAAAAAAAAAAAAAAAAAAAAAATTTTGCGTACATCTCATAGAGCAATGAGAAGCGAGCAAGTTCAAAACTCAGGTTTAGGTCATCGTATGGATAAGACTCAGAGTTTAAATACACCTTTAAATTTGTTAGATTGTTCGCTATTATTGACCGCTGAGAAATAAATGCAATTAATGCAAAGCGGGGCTGCTCTCTATTGGCTGCTAGCTTTACATTCCAAGTGTGTTGTGATACATTAATAAGCGATTGATTCATATAACAGTCCCAGCTACGGAATGCCATTGGCAGTGAGTTGCCACTTTTAATAAAATTAATTATTTTAAGCTTCGTCTGATCGCATAATGTTATATGCGGAATTTTCCGTATGTTATCTTGAAAAATATTATTAATTTTAAAATCGATGGTTTTGACTTTATGTTCGAAAAGCACTCCTCATATTTTTACTCATTAGAATTAACTCATGAAAAACATTGCGTATGACCTTGTTAAAGTCTTCAGCGAAGCCCAATAGTAATTTAAGTGGTATGGCGAAATTAAAAAACCCCTTGTCATTTAGATTTGCTAGTTGGTAGATCTTCTGATTAAACGAACCGGCATTCTGAAGCAAATTACTCTCATACATATTTAAGGTAGTTAGTTTTTCAATGTTGAAGTCACACCAACGAATTGTGTGAAATCAATTTCAATTAAATTGAGCTCATACTGGAAGCTCTTATCAAATAAATATGCCATCCAATTATTTTTAAGTGCCACCTGCAGGTGTCTTTGTATTGTCGGGCAGACTGATTGAGCCCTCAATATTAGGGAAGCTAAAATGGGGTAATACATATAGATCTTGGTTTTGTATGCTAATTCGAACTTCATCATTAGAATTGAAGGATTGATGATAAGGCGCATGAGTGTGATATTGTTTGTTAGTTATGCTATCATCGGCATGATACCTCTCACGTACATTTAAGATATTGCTCTCCATATTGTTCACTTCCGAAGTCTAAGACCTAAAGATCTTAAAAACGCTTTACTCGCTGCTGTAAGTGTTCTCCTAGCGGATAATGATGATGATAATGATGATCTGCTCACTGCAGCGCTTCTAATCGAACTGTTTGCTTTCATTGAATTCCAAGCGAAACGTTGAGGGTAAACTCATGAAGAGTATAAGATAAGGTGGTATTTACATATGATCCAGTAATAATGTTGCACTCCAAACGGATGGCATTCACCTTTAAAATGCTCACTGGCAGAGTGGAGCTGTAATAGTATCCGCTAATAGAACTTGACTACTACTGTAGCCAAGCATTGGGCCAATCGAACGCTCTTTATTGAAGAATATCGGTAGATCATTACTAAAAATGTCTACTCGTAGTGTATTGTTATTGCTTTCAATGACTAATTTTGAATCGGATGACACAATCGCTCTCGCCAGAATTTCTTAATGTATATAATCACTAATATCACTGGTATTTCAATCACATGAGCGCTAATATGAAATAAATAAGTTTTTTCATCAATGCTCGGTATCTTGTTGTACGTATGAAAATCAACTAATGTACACTCATATTTCACCATCTAATTCTATGGGAGGGAAATAATTAGCCGTTAAGACAGAAGAGTTGCGGGTTAAAGTTATAGTTTTTGACATTTCAAAAGTCAATTGAAGAGTAAATAAATCATTTGACAAATTCAACGATTTTAAACTTTACTCGTCAGATGTTAATAAATTTATTGAAGGCTTGCCTATATCGTCTATTGGCTAGATCATCATCCTTGCTTATGGCTAGAAAGCCATATTTATTTTGCCAACACAATCCACATATTTTCATGAATGTATCGAAGCTCATGTCAACACCCACATGACCCCGAATAATATGGTTGATATTCATTTCATCTTATTTAAGTACTGTTATTCGGGTTGCATTATCACGCACAAGATGTTTGAGAATGCGAGTATAGGTTTGACACAAGTAAAATGAATTAATATTATTGTGTCGGCCCATGCAAAAGTACGAACGTATAAAAAACTGTTTTTCACAAGCAACATCGTCGAATTTCATTATTGAGTTATCTTTCGCTTCTCTGGGTGGTATGTCGGATTCATTTTCTGAAAACGTGAAATACCCCATCCTCTTTATTGGAGCACTTAGTGCTTTTAAATATTTATATTTCGACTGATATAACGATTTTTTTATTTTTAAATTTCAATCCATTAGGACTTTCAGTCAAGCCAAGCATCAGATTTATTTTACCACAGTTACTCGGCCCCACACTTAACGCCCTAATTGAGCTAGGTAGTAGAATACTATGCCTAATCAAGCTATTAGCATTCGATGACAAGTTAACAATCCTAACTTCAGTATTAGTTTTTTGCGTTTTAGGTTGCATATTTAATGTGATGGATTGCTGAATAACTAGCGCATTTATCAAAGCAAGTTTGTTGACTGAGCTTTAAATAAAAATGACGCTGCAGTTTTATAATAAATTAAGTCGTAAACTGAAAGCCTATCTATCAGTGTCCGTCTTGCTGTCTGTCCGTCTGTCTGTATGAACGCGCAGCAATTCGACGCCATAGAAGCTAGACACTTGTAATTTAGAATATATACTCGTGTCTGACGCGGGTCAGATAAAGTTTGAGTATTTTTCCGATTCGACCACAGCGGGCGTGGCAAATCGGGAAATGCTATATATATTAAGACTAAAACGCTGTTATTTTCGTCAATATTGCAGTCTAAGATCTGGGATTTAGAATATATATTTAGAATATATATATATTACTGTTGACCTTTCCTTAAGTTAGAACAAAAAGTTATATACCCACGCCCCTGGGGCGTGCCAAATCGGGAATATATATATAGCGATTTGTATAAATCCTATTATATTTTGAGCGTTATAAGAGACTTGACTTGAAATTTGGAATACATGTGCAAGTAGATCACCCGGAATCAAAAATATATATTATATATAATTACGCCCATTAAGGGCGTGATAACTCGGATAAAACTGTATTTCCTACAGTTTTGGAACTAGGGCGTCCAAATTTTTTACTGTTGACCTCCTATTAGGAATACTTATAGTAGTATCCTACCTCTACCAAAAAATATATGTTATATATAGCTACGCCCATTTGGGGCGTGGCAAATAGGGTAAACCTGTATCTCCTACAGTCTTAGAGGTAGAGCATCCAAATTTGACATGAGGGTTACTGTTCATGAAATTTAAATTTATGAAAAAAAAAATCATAATGTAAAGCCACCGTAAAACAAATTCTAGTTGACCTCACCGGGCATTGAGTCTGGGTCTTCGCTACCACAACGCAAGTCTGTTTCACCAAATCACACAATTTCGTGCATCGTCGTAAATGGGACGCATAAGTTAAGTGGGTGGAGTCGGTCGTATGCGAAGCGTGTGACTCAGGTTCGATTTAATTAAATGATTTTTTTTATAACTTCTGTGTTACTTAAAGGATTTTCATAACATTTTCAGCATAGAATACGGTTTTACCTAAAAAACTTTAAAAAATGTAACTTCTATTAAATTGATTTTGTGAAATGTGGAGCCGGTATCCAAAATATAAAAAAGACAAATTGTATTTTATTTTAAAAAAGCTAAATTTAAAATTTTATGACTGTATGCTAAATAAATGTAAAAGACATGCTCAAAAGTGGAATCTCGATAATCTCGAGTTCAAATATACGGACAGACGGATGGAAGGTCGACCTTTTAATTGAGCCTACACTCCTTTAGCAGGAACAGAGTATCATGCAGTTGGTGGCGTCCGACTGCAATGTTCTTACTTATTTATATAGCGATTCATCATGATAAAATAACAACACAAAAATAAAAAAAAAAACTTTGTATTTTTATTTATATAGCAGTACATTACTGAAATTGAATCAGTATGCATTTTATCACACAATCTAATCAAAACAGATAGTGATCTATCTCTCTCTTTTTCTCCTACTACTACTACACACGCACACATACAATCACATATATATATACATTACAAAACAGCTTTCAAAACTGTTTAGCTGCCATCAAGGCTGTTCTATAGAGCTGATCCAGCTTACCAGCAGAAGAAGACAAACAGTAGCATTTCAGTATCTACCGATGGGTGACAATATTTTAAGCGATCTAGCGAAAGCTAGGTATGTTCTCAAGCGAAAATTTAAAAGCATTAAGTTAGGAAAAGCTAAAATAGATTTACGGATAGAAGAATCTCTAAAGCAAATAACAGCCCCATTAGAAAAGCTTGTTAGTAAGAATGAAAAATTAAATAATCATTTGTTAGACCCCAAAAAAGAAGTAGATGCAAAGTTCCGATTACCATCATCATCATTATCATCACGTACACCCAAAGCTGAACTAACTGCATATCCTTTTAAGGAATCTACATTAAATGATGACGATGGTGATGATGAATTCACTAATGCTACTATGGGTACATCCATGTGGATATTTCTATGTCACAGGGTGGGAGATGGCAGCCTCGTGGAGTGGAGGATTGAGGAATTGGAGACAAGCCCTGGGCAGCCGAGAGCTGTTCGATGCGCTCTCCAAAGTGTGGTGCCCACCGTACATAAACCGTATAGAAGTAGTCATATTTTGCCTGCACGGTGCTCAGATCAACATTGCTGTCTTACCGATCGCTGGCTAAAGGAACCTTTGTGCAACGATCACACTCCTCTTTCACCTTGGCTCATAAGGTCAAGATGAATCCTCACGACATGGAGAGAAGCTTCTGCAATTGCTTCTGCACCCAGCCTAGCTTTAAGCTGGCTAAATTTGTCGGCTGTGGCAATAAATTCCGCCAAGGACATTTTTTATTTCTGAAGCTGGTGCTGCACGGAGGATCGTAAGAGCCGCGTAGGAGCCGAAACTGGAAGAATTCGGAAGCTTATGGAATGGCACTTGATCGATGACAAGACTGTAGAACCGGATGGCATGCTGCGTGGAGAAGGCTTACTGCGGATCGTTGAAGAAGCAGAGGCGGCTCTGGGTTTAGACCCAGAAGTCGGAAATAAAGTCGATGGAGTTCTCTTAGCAGTCGGAATCGGAATCTCGCTTCCAAACAAAAACAAAAAATAATTATTAAATTTTTTATTTCAAAATTTTATTTTTTTTTGTATTTTGCTAAAGTCAATGAACCCTATTGACTGGACTGAATGTTATGGAAATCATATATACATATGTATGTACGCACAGCTGAAGTGCTGCCAGCCAAAAATATTACCACTCAGAGAGAGAAAGGCTGGAGTCAGCTGGATGGAGAGTGGCGGCAACTCGCAACTATGCACATATGGCCACCTTATGACCCTTTAAATATCAACAAAAAAAAAATAAAAAAATATCAATTGGATTAAAGTATTTAGTATAAATTATCAGAATATTTTTATTTAAAAAGTAACAACTAGTATTAATATTAAGGTAAATTTAAAAAAAAAATTGTGTATTTCGTTGAACAAAATTATTGGCACACCCAGAGAAAAACTTAAAAATAATATATAAAAAAAATTGTTAATACTTTGTGCTTAAGCCTTTAGCCTTAATGACGACTGATAAGCGAGCTGGCATTGAGTCTACTAATTTTTTTGTTGTTATGTTAATATTCTGCCATTCTCCAACTAGGGCTTGCTTTTAGCCGGCTTTTGTTGATATAGTCCTCTTTCTTACACGCCTATCTAATTCTTCCCACAAATGCTCAATGAGGTTAAGGCCTGGGGACTGTGGTGGGTGGGGCAGCACATGGGCGGCATTATAGGCAAGCCACATTTTGACAATGTGGCAGAATGCTTGGGGTCGTTGTCGTGCTGAAATGTGAATGAACCGGGTAAGTTAAGTTTTTCGTCACTTTTTTTTAAGTTCTTCTTCAAAATATTAAGATAACCAGTCTTATCCATGATGCCGTCTATAAAAACCAATTCACCCACACCTGAAGCAGACATGCAGCCCCACACCATAACCCCTCCACCAACATGCTTAACTGTTGGTCTTATACTCAAATTTTCGAATTAAGTGTTAGGCTTTCTCCAAATAGTTTGGCGCCCATTCGATCGGAAGACATTGAACTTGCTTTTAGCGGAAAACAACACCTGATGCCAGTAGTCCGGGGGCTTGCATACAAACTTCTTGGCGTAATCCAAACGTCTTTTTTTATTGGAATTTGAGATGTAGGGTTTTCGTTTAACCACACGCGCTTGGTAATTGGCCTCGTGCAGTACTCCGCGGACAGTAATCGGACGAACATCCTTCCCAATTTCATTTTTTACATTAACAGCGATCTGTGTTGAGGATATATTGGGGTCCGCTTTCACTTTTCGAACGATTTGACTGCATTCGCGGCTGGTCAACAACTTTGGGCGACCAGTGTGCTTGCTACTCTCCAAGTTTGAGGCTCCTTTGAAGCGATGTACGATGCTTCTAATTGTAAAGCGGCTTCTATCCATAATTTCCTCTATTTCCGCATATGATTAACCCTGATCGTGCAAATGTAGGATTATTTTCCTTTGAGCTATGGATGTTTCTTTTTGCTTAGGTGCCATTATTAAAGCAAACAATAAACTAGGAGTGTTTCTAACTTAATTTAAAATCTCCAAATAAAAAAAGAAAAAATTTTGAATAACGGGATATATCAGGATGCCAAATTGCCAAAAATAGAGTTGCCACATAGTTTAAATTATTTTAAACAAGTAAGAAAGCTCTAGTCGGGTCTGCCCGACTACGAGATCCCCTGAACCAAGTTCGAGCTGATGTTTTAAACAACTAAGCTTACATCTTTTATCTATACATATATACCTCTGCGCGCATATACACATGCACACATATACACAGGCACGCACATACAAGAAAAGCTAGATCAAGTTTTCGGAGAAAAAAGCTGGGAAAAAAGCTTAATTTTCGAAGCAAATTTTGTATGATTTGTAGGAAAATGTATTGAATTCATCAATTTTTCTGCAACATTTTTCCTAATAAAAAAAAAATGTTTTTAAAAATGCAGTCATATTAATTTGATAACCTTTTTTTTTTGCTTACCACAAAAATTATTACTGAAATTTTCACCATTTTGTATGCAATTTTATAAGAAATCAAGCAAATATTAAGTCAAATTAAAAACAGCTAAATCGATTTTTAAAAAGCTATATTTCCCGCTATACGCTGTTTTGGAATTTTTCCCGCAATTGCACTTTCATAAAAGCCCGATTTGACGGGAAAAAAGCTGATTTGGCAACAGTGATACACATTCACACATATACATACCATGCACACAGAAGCACGCTCGCCGATTTCTGCGTAGTTGATTTGAATGTATGTGTGCACACGTACAGGCTGCTGCCGCGTGCTTTTACATTGTTTCCTTTAATAACTTCTGTAATACTTAACGGATTTGAATGCATTTATGTATTGAATGCTATTAATTTATTGAAAATACGGTTTTCACTAAAAAATTTGAAAAAATTAAATTGTAGCTTTGATAATTTTTTTTTTTTAATAATTTTGTTTTGTAAAATGTGGAGCCGGTATCCAAATATGAAAAAATAGAAAATGTATTTTATTTACATCAAGTAAAAACGCTCTAGTCGGGTCTGCCCGACTACGAGACCCCCTGAACCAAGTCCGAGGCTGTGTTTTAAACAATCTAGCTTACATCTTTTACCGGTACATATCACCCTCTGCGCGTACACACACACGCACACATATACACACACAAGCACCGCCGCTTACTGCGTAGATGATTTAGCGGCTGCGCTTTGGCTGCATTCTGGCAGCATTATGAGAAATTCATTGTTAAATAACTTCGGTTCTATATCTACTTTGTTAATGAAATTTTTAGGATATAATATTGACATCTAAAGTATCTAGAGTGTATGTATACGAAATCCCAACTCCCTAGTATTTGAAATACGTTTTTTCCACTTATGGGGCTAGTGGGGGGAGGTATCCAAAATGTATTAAAATGTATTATCTGTACTTGCATTACAGAAACCTACAAAGTCAATTTGGTATCTCTAGGTATTATAGTCTTTAAGTTATAGCTTAAAAACAAAGTCAAAATATCGATTGTTATCGATAATAAGGAAATAGGATGAGTTATCGAAAAAAAAAATAAACTTGTACTGCGTATGGTATACAAGAATATATATCTAAAATCTCAAATCTCTAGCTTTTGTGGTTTACGAGATCACTGCGTTCATACGGACGGACAGACGGAGGGACGGACAGACGGTCAGACGGACATGGCTAGATCGACTCAGCTCGTCGTCCTGATCAAGAATATATATACTTTATGGGGTCTGCCACGCCTACTTCTGCCTGTTACATACATTGTCACAAAACCTTTATACCCTGATTTCCCATTTTCAATGGGTTCAGGGTATAAAAAGCTAAAAACAAAATTTGGTAGCTGTAGCTAAAAATATGTAAAAGATATGGTCAAAAAACTGAATCTTGATAAAATTGTAAATCGATATCATTGAAACGGAAAAACTTATCGAATATCTAAAACAAATTCGATATGCGCGCTGTATACACAGACCATCATGCAAAATTTGAAGTCTCTAGCTCTTATATGTTCTGAGATCGACGCGTTCATACATACGGACAGACGGACAGACGGACGGACAGACAGACGGACAGGGCCAAATCGACTCAGCTCGTCGCCCCGATCAAGAATATATATACTTTATGGGGTCTGCCACGCCTCCTTCTGCCTGTTACATACTTATTGCAAAACCATTATACCCTGATTTCCCATTTTCAATGGGTTCAGGGTATAAAAACACCTACGTGGACTAACTGTGCCAATAATTTTGTTTAACGAAATACTCCATTTTTTATACCCTTGCAAAAAGGGTATATTAATTTTGGTCAGGAGATTGCAACGCAGAGAAGGAAGCATCTCCGACCATATAAAGTATATATATTCTTGATCAGCAAGACGAGCTGAGTTGATATAGCCATGTCCGTCTGTCCGTCTGTCCGTCTGTCTGTCTGTCTGGATCAACGCAATCTCCTCCGAGACTATTGAAGCTACAGAGCTGAAATTTTGCACATAGGCTGGAATGTCCTGCAGGCATTGTATATCTCGGAATCATCCGGATCGGATGACTATATCCTATAGCTCCCATAGGACAGATCGGTTTTAAGAAATGTTTTAGTGGGATAACTTCGACGTTTTTAAAGTCAGAGACTTGAACTTTCGAATATATACTCCTGAATTGCACCCAAATACAAAAAGATATAGATTATATATCTACGCCCTTTGGGAGCGTGGCAAATGGGATAAAACTATATCTTCTACATTTTTGAAGCTAGAGCATTTAAATTTGGAAAGTAATATACTGTTGGCCTTCCCTTCAGATTAATTAAAAAATTATATATCCACGCCTACTTAGGGCGTGGCAAATCGGGAAAGTCTATATAGTGCTTAACATAAATCTTCCAATATTTTGGATGCTGTTAAAACCAGAGACTTGAAACTTTAAGCATATATTTGTATCAACCACCCACGGAAAAAAAATAAAGAATATATATCTACGCCCATTAGGGGCGTGGCAAATCGGAAAAAACTATATCTTTTACAATTTTACACCTAGAGTTCCAAAAATTGAAACAGACGTTAGGCTTGACCGTTTTGACTAGATTATTGAAAATTATATATATACACCTCTTGGGGGCGTGGCAAATCGGAGAAAACTATATCTTCCAAAGTCTTATAGGTACAGCTTTGATATGTAGGTTACTGTTGCCCTGCTTAATAGATTGTCCAAAAATTTATATATATCCAAATGATGGGGGCGTGGCAAATCAGAAAAAACTGTATCTATATCCTTTGCAATTGCAAGGGTATTACCAAAGTTCGGCATGGCCGAAGTTAGCCCATCCCTCTAGTTTTAGATTTCATTTGATATTAATACTACCTGTTACGTTTTGGAAAAAAATATTCTGTTAATATATAATAAATACATCATTGTAATTGGTAAACTTTTTATTTTATCATTTATCGATATTTAAATGGTCAAAATGTGGCCAGAAAGTTAAATATGCTTGATGTTTGATTAATGCACTTATTTACATATGTACATAGGAATACATATGTATATGTATATTCGATGGATGGAGTTCTGATATGCCTATATGTATATGTAGGCAGTTGCCGCGCAAACCACATGAAAAATAGAAGGTGCTCTGACAATTTTACGGGTTTGGGCAGTTGGAAAAAGGAATTACATATAGAGACAACATATACACATTCAGATTCGCATGCACTTATCTGGACTTGGATGAGGATATGTCCACTGTTGCATAGCTGGGGCTAGCAGATCGGGGCGTCAATGACGATGCAGTTGAAAATGATCCGGCTCGAAGGACCAATGTTTGTGGCGGAGTGGTACAGCTCTCTTAGTTGTTGGGGTGTGCAGAAAATGTTTATCAAATATATATGTTATTTAATATGTGTCAATTTACTAAGTAACCAGTGTTTATGGTGCGCAGAGTTGCGTGTACAATTTTAAGGTGTCTTAGTTACTGAAGCCGTCTCAGATGGAGACGGAAAGCTCGCTTTAAGCGTCAGGTCAGATCAGCTGTGCTTGTTAGCGTCGCTGACGCAGTAATCTACCGATATTCTTCAATAAACAACGTTCGATTGGCTAAATGCTCGGCTACAGTAGTATTCAAGTTCTATTGACGGGTACTAGTTATAGGCCAATTCTGGCAGTAAGCATTTTAAAGGTGAATGTTATCCGGTTTGAGTGAAACTTTTTTACAGGATCATAGGTAAACAATAATTTATCTCAACGTTTCGCCACGCTATAAAATGACAAATACCTCATAACCTAATTTATTTATTCGTAAACATTTGAGAGATACACACACTAAGCATAACTAGCATAACTAACTAGTAGCATGGCTATTACACCATGATAGCTTTCTTAACATTGATGGCTCAATCAGTGTGTCCGACAATAGGGCAACATACGATATAAGATCAATGGAATTGAAATTGATCGCACACGATTCCTTGGTGTGACTTCAACATGAAAAACTATGTCTACTTAAATAAGCATGAGAGTAATATGCTTCAAAATGCCGGATGGTTTAATCAGAAGACTTAACAACTATCAACTATCTCAATGAAAAGGGGTTTCTCAATTTCCCAATACCACTTAAATTCCTGTTGGGCTTCGCTGAAGACTTTAAAAAGGTCATACTTAATTGTAACCATTTATGATTTTATTCTGATTATGAACAGAGATATGAGGAGTGCTTTTGAACATAAAGTCGGAGCCAGCGATTTTAAAATTAATATTTTAAGATAATATGGAATATGAGTATTTAAAATTATATGATCACATGCAGCTTAAAATTGCATTTCTTTCTCAGTGCTCAATAATAGCGAATAATCTAAATTTAAAAGTGCTTTGAAACTCTGAGCCTTATCCACTTAACGAATTAAACCTAAGTTAAGAGAATGCTTGCTTCGCATTGCTGTATGAGATGTACACAAAATTTCAAGAGAGAACCTTAAACGCTTCTAACCCTCAAAGAATTGAAGGACACGGCACCCATTGGGGTTATCGTCTTATCACACCGGCAGGAAAGCATTAAAAGTGGTCCCATCGACGTACGCATTTCCATCGACTTATTAGTAGGTCCAAGACCGGCGAAAACTGAAGTCTATTGCGTTCTTATCCACGACCACTTAATTAAGTCCAATCCTCTTGATGGCTCGGTGCTGTGAGCTTAGCAGCAGTATCAAAAACTACAATATCTAATATTTAGAAATAATTATACAGTATAACCAATAGTTGAGAAAGAGGTTTGTGTTTATTTAAAAATAAAACACATCGTTTTAATTATCATCTGTATTAATATTTTTATTACGTTTGTAAACAACTGAGGTACTATTAAAAAGCTTCCAATTTTCGGCTGAATATATATTTCGTAGTGATTGATGGCTAGAATTTATTTATGTTCCATCTATATTTTCTTTTTTACATAATTGCAAATCAAGATATAGCAAAAATAAGCAGAAAAATTAAATACATTAAATTACAACTAAAATTCGATGCCTACGCCGTGATCGGTAATAAACCTACGAAAGAATAGAATTCCATATAGCTTATCAACAACTACAAAACATGTTCACTTATAATGGGCTTTTGACTTATGTTTTTAATCATTGCCATTAAAGCCCTCCTTCTTGCTTTCCTAAGACGTCTGAAGCCCTGATTTGCCGGCCTCGATAAGCTATCATAAGAGGATTCGAAGTAAATAGATGATTCTCTTTCCATGACGATGTTGATGATACTGCTAACTTAAGGCGCGATGTGGTAAAGTGCTTTCATATTCCCAAAATAGTTAGGGTGATAAACAAATTTCTTATGGATTGCTTTCCGTAAAAACCAAAAAATATATATATATATATAAGTATATAGGATTTTTTAGGAGACTTCAATGACATTGTCTCGTCTACTGATCTCGTAGTCTTTATATCAACACGACATTATTGTGAAAATTTAACTACATTATTTCCTGCTCAAGCCATTTTACACTCAACCATTATTCTCAAATACATGTCAATTAAATTACGAATGATTATAAAAAAAAAAATTTGAAGCAGCATACCACAGGAGCATGCTGTCAACCTGTATCAAGTTGCACTCGCCTGAACGCTAAAACACTAACAACTCTCACAGTTTTATTGTGCAAAACATATTCCACTTGACCCAGTGCCCATAATAATGACGTGTATATAGAGCTTTGAAATTAATTTTAAAAGGTCAGCAGTGGCCTACTTGCCAAATTTGGATGTTCTAGATCATAAACAGTAAATGACAGTTTTGCGCTGTTTGCCACGCCCCCAATTGAAATAGCTCTACAGGGTGGGCCATCTTTTCTGTGGTGTGTAAACATCGATTAACTGTGACGAATTAAAATAGTGAAGCGTATATCGAAAATAGTGGTTCAATTGTTCCAACTCAACGCGCATATCACAAAAAGTATAGGCAAACAGGCACCGACTGAGATGACTTTGTTGTTTGGTGTCGAACTATTTTGAGCTTGTCAAATTTTCAGGCTTTAGTTGTACAACTTTGGAAGATATAGTTTTCAGTAGTCAATTTCTATTGGTTACAGATCCAGTGAGCATTTTAAAGATGAATGCCATCCGTTTGAAGTGAAACATTATTACAGGATCATAGGTAAACAATAACTTATCTCATACACTTCATGAGTTTACGATCAACGCTTCGCCAGGCTATAAGAATTGAAATACCTCATAAGCTAATTTATTTACTCGGAAACACTTGAGAGATACACACACTAAGGGTAGAAATAATTGATCAGCACGGTGATCTGATAAATTTACGTGGAGATAACGTTACAATTCGCATACATTTGAGGTTGCGACAATGATAATGTATTTATCATCATCATCATCGTCATCCTGGACTTGACGAGGATTTACAGCCAGTGTTGCCAGGTACGGGACACAAAAAATGGACAAACGGCTAAAAAAATGGGAAAAACGGACAATAATTTTTAAATTATTAAACTAAACTTTTTATAAATACATGGATAATCAGAATCAGGTCAGAAGTTTGCAACGCAGAGAAGGAAGCATCTCCGACCATACAAAGTATATATATTCTTGATCAGCAAGACGAGCTGAGTTGATATAGCCATGTCCGTCTGTCTGTCTAACCGTCTGTCTGTCTGTCTGGATCAACGCAATCTCCTCCGAGACTATTGAAGCTACAGAGCTGAAATTTTGCACATAGGCTGGAATGTGCTGCAGGCATTGTATATCTCGGAATCATCCGGATCGGATGACTAAATCCTATAGCTCCCATATGACAGATCGGTCTAAGAAATGTTTTAGTGGGATAACATCGACGTTATTAAGGTCAGAGACTTAAAGCTTAGAATATATACTCCTGACATGCACCCAAATACAAAATGATATAGATTATATATCTACGCCCTTTGGGGGCGTGGCAAATCGGATAAAACTATATCTTCTACATTTTTGAAGCTAGAGCATGCTTATATGGAAAGTAATATAATTAAGGCCTCCTCTTCAGATTGATCAAAAAATTATATATCCACGCCTAATTGGGGCGTAGCAATCGGGAAAGTCTAACTAGTGCTTAACATAAATCCTTCAATATTTTGGACACTGTTAAAGCCAGAGACTTGAAACTTATAATATATATTTGAATCAACCACCCCTAGAAAAAAAGATAAAGAATATGTATCTACGCCCATTAGGGGCGTGGCAAATCGGAAAAAACTATATCTTCTACAATTTTACACCTAGAGTTCCAAAAATTGACAAAAGCTTACACGTTTCGACAAAATTATGAAAAATGATATATATTCGCCTCTTTGGGGCGTGGAAAATCGGAGAAAACTATATCTTCCAAATTCTTATAGGTACAGCTTCAAAATTTAATATATATATATTACTGTTGCCCTGCTTAACAGATTGCCCAAAAATGATATGTATCCTGAAATCCAGAAAAAATTGTATCTATATCCTTTGCAATTGCAAGGGTATTACCAAACTTCAGCATGGCCGAAGTTAGCCCATCCCTCTAGTTTATTTATTTATGTTGACTATACTTGTGCAACAGAAGGTAACAAAAAAATAAAAGTATATGAATTTACATAAGAAAAGTATTATCTAATAAGAAGATAGCCTATATAAAATTGCATCAAATACCCTAATAATATCACCGACACGATGGGGGAATTTTATTTGCGCGACCGGATAGCTATGCCCCAGATCACAGCTAAAAGTAGTCAGTGATATTACTGGGATCTATAAGACTAAAGATTTTGTTACTAGGAAACTTAAACAAAATTAGTACGTATTAAACTTAGTAGTGTAAGTAAATAGAAATAAAAAGTAGATAGTGATTTCAAATGGGAAATCATTGACCACGATGGGGGTGATTTTTCCCAGTCCGGCCGGCTATGCCCCTACTCATAGCTAGGTACTGTCAGTGATTTCCCGAAGATGAGCTAAAAGCAAGGATTTTATTATGGGAAGAGAGAGTTCAAATGAGAAGACGTTATAAAATTGATTATAATTGTGACAAAGCACATATAAAGAATTATGCAGAGAGTAATCTGTTCTGTAGTGTGATAAATGTAAAGAACGGAAATACCTGGTTGGTCTCCCAGGAACAGAGAACTTGAGACGCCCTAAAAGAAAGATGGAGTCAATATCACCAATAATCAACTTATGTAGAAAGATAACACCAAGGGAAGTTCTACGGTTGATTAATGATGGAAGATCAAGGAGCAGAAGTCTACTGCGGTAAGAGGGCAAACGTTGAATGGGGTCCCAATTCAAACCTCGTAAGGCAAAGGTTAAAAACTGCTTTTTTGCGGAGCACTCCGGCTCTATGAGTGCGATATGTTTCTCTTCCAAGTAAAGGATTAGCTCTGAATACTCTATGTTATTGCCAGAATACGCTTCTGTATACTGTATAGGCGCGACTGCGTCAGCTATCGCTGCGCAGCGACGAACGAAACTTCTTCTAACAGTTCGTGGATTGTCTGTGTGTGCGACAGAAGCTCATTGATGAATAGCCAAGTGCGACACAGCGCCACTCCTGTATGTTCTGTGTGGGGTTTGTCATTACAAGGGTTGCTCCAAGAGTTCTGGAATTTGTTTTGAGGAGCTGAGGAGCTGATCCCACATATATACAATATATCTACCTATATGCATCAATATATCCAATGGGCTGTCATACGGCTCCTCACACTCCCCTCTTCCTTTCGGGAAAACACGATGCCTTCGTGTTTGAGCCTTGCTTTTTCTATTAAAGCAGTGACGCGTTTGAGCGCCTGCTGTTAACAGCAAGCAGTGCCGTGACGCATTTTTGAGTTGTCGTTAACCGGGAGAAAATATTACAATCTTTTCCCAGCTTCCCCTCTACATCCCCGCAGTAAATGAGATGGACTATTTTGCGTCAATATATTTTTAATATCCCTTCTTCGTCCTCCGACTGCGGCTCCCGTTGCTGGTGCTGCTGAGTTGCCGTTCCGGTGCTGCTAATGCTGTTGCTGCTGCTGTTCCGGCTGCTCTTCTTCGTCCACTTTGGGCGGAACGGGAGCCGCACCGATGGTCGTCGCACCACGTGCGACGCTCTGACGCCAGTTTGGGTACCCGACCTTTTCCTCGTCAGCCTTCAGCCCCAGTAGAATCGCTGGCCAAGAGGCGAGGATCAGCCGGGTGAGCCTTACCGACGCCGTAGATCAGGGCGCCGGCCATTGCTTCCTGGCTTAAGGGATTTGAGTGCTCCATTTCTCAGATTGTTCGAATAGGCCGAGCGCATGCCAGCGGCTCCCTTTAATACCATGTGGCCGCAGCCATGTGTGTGGGTGTTGGCGTCTAGCGGTTCTTCTACTCTTTCTCATTCCAGTTGTCGCACCGTTCTTGCAGCCTCGCCTTATTGCTGAATCCTCTGAGTCTATGCGCGACGAAATGTCAGTTTCCTTTATAACCTTGCATTGCTTTTTGGCAACAGTGCAGGCTAAATGTTTACAGTAAATCTTTACTTGTGCCCTGTATTTTGTTGTTACTAATTTCGGCACCCGTTCGCATTACGTCATGTGTGCTGGTGTGCACTTTTGTTGTCTTCACTCGATCGCAGCCTCAGATTTGTTGTTGCCCGTTTTGTGTGTTGCCTTTAGCACGCACTAGTACGTGTAGTGGTGCGTGCACTTTGCTCTTGCTGCACTCGGCAGTTCGATTTTAATCACCTTAGATTCGATCTGGGTACTCCAGGTTATCGCCAGGATAACCCTTCTGTTTACTCCGGCGAACTGCAAGGATTTCATGCAGGGTCTCCTACTACTGGATTCACCTCGGGCAGTCTTGCGTATTCGCAAGAGACAGCTAAAGCTAGAGCTGCCCCCAATGTCCTTGGTGGCAGTTGTTGAGGAATGACCTTCTGGCGTGATGTCCTACAGTGGCCTTCGACGTTTTTCGATATTCTTCGATATCTTTCGATGTCCTTTTGTATCTTTCGATGTCCCTAATTTGTCACATTCACTCAGCACTCGCGTTGATTTGCACTTTGACGTGTTCTTTGCACTTTCACTCGTATTTTTACGTGCTATACGCAGAGTCTTATGGCTCCTCCCAATATGTCATACGGCTCCTCCCAATACCCTCAAACAAATATACTTTTTAGGACAGTTCAATGACATTGTTTCCTACAAATATATTACGGAGAGACTTTACTCTCCACCAAATTCAGAACATATATAATACTATTCTCAATGAAATAAGGAATGCTTACTAAATAAATAAATGAAGCAGGATACCACAATAAAAAATGTTCTTTCCGCTTTCAAAACATACAGCGCTTAACATATGCCTAAAATTAAGTAAGCCACATCGCAGCGCGCTTCTCTATAGGTGTCAAGTCGCTCTCTCCTAAACGTCAAAACATAAACAACTCTCACTCTTTAGCCCCTATACATATTCTACTTAGCCCAGTTCCCATGACATTCACATTGACGTCTCTGGCGAACACCAACACTCACAAAGAAAGCATATGTGTGTTTAAGGAAAGATCAAACACGTGCGCATGTATTTGATACTTGACACAAACCAGACATACAACGATCACCTAGAATTCGATTTCATTGTATCGAGACGATAGCAAATCATTATCACTTCCTAGAATTTGTTAAGAGACCAGCCACACCTCTCGAAAAGCAATAATATACTCCTCCGCACTCAAAACACGTTGAGGAATTTTGTAATATGTATGTATATGAAATATGACACCCCCTCAACACATTTAATATGTATGTTTGTATGTATGCATGTATGTTTATGAAATATGACATCCCAACACACAACTCCTCTGCCCTTACTTTACGAAAAATAACCCAATATGTCAATAAACTAGAGGGATGGGCTCGGCCATGCCGAAGTTTGGTAATACCCTTACAATTGTAGAGGATAAAGGTATTATTTTCACTGGGTGTAAAATTGTGGAACACACAGTCTTTACCGATTTGCCACCGCCCCAAAGAGGCGGTCATATATGAGTGTTTGCCAATGTATTGAGTAGGGCAACAGTAACATAAGTGTTAAGTTCTGGGGCTCTAGCTACAAAACTTTGGAAGATATAGTTTTTCCGATTTTTAACGTCCCAATGGGACAAATATATATAATTTTGTATAAGTTTGTCGAAGCGGTCAGGCTTAACGTATGTGTCATACAATGGTATAAAATTATAGAAGATACAGTTTTTCCGATATACCAAATGGACGTAGCTTATACACTATATCTTCCTTTTTTAGAAGTTGCCAATTCAAACATGTATTTTAAGTTTCAAGACAAAATGTTAAATACACTATAGACTTTCCTGTTTTGCTTACTTTTTGATTGATCGTAAGAAGGTGGTCAACAGTAGTCTACTCTCCTAATTTCGATGTTCTAACTGTGAACGATATAGTTTTTTTTAATTGCATCCAGACAGACATGAAAAATCAAAATTGGAGAAAGCATTGTCTTCCCCAGGTATATTGATAGAACTCCAATATTTGACCAATAAGTTACATTTAAATGAAATATTTAATAACAATATTTTTTTTTATAGGGACTTTGACGAAACCTCAAAAAACTTTACACTGGAACTGATTATGAATTTAGACTTTCAAGCATTTTCTGAGGACATCCAGGACATTTCTAATGCAGCAACTATGGAGTTACAAATAGAAAACGGAATAATGAATATTGCAGCTATATGGAAAAAAGAAGGTTTTGAAATGGCATATTCTCGAGATGGAATTTATCGTATTAAAAATGTTGATGAATGTTTTCAACTCCTTGAAGAGCACGTGGTTCAGATTTCCGCCATGAAATCAACTCGATTTGTAGAACCATTTATTGATATTGTAGATTATTGGGAAAAAACATTATCGTATATCAGTGAAACTCTGGAAAAAGCGCTTTCAGTTCAACGACAATGGCTGTATTTAGAAAATATATTTCAAGGGGACGATATACGAAAACAACTTCCTGAAGAGGAAAAACGGTTTGTTGCTATTACAGATGAATTTCGAACAATTACCGCAAAAATGTTTGAGGCTAATACTGCCGTGAAAGCTACGCACCTACGGCCACCTCCATTTGTACTAAATCGATTCAATCGCATGGATGAACATTTAGAGTTGATACAACGCGCCTTGGAAATTTATTTAGAAGCCAAGCGTCAACTTTTTCCTCGATTCTACTTTATATCAAATGATGATCTTTTGGAAATATTAGGAAATGCTAAACGTCCCGATTTGGTACAAACGCATTTAAAGAAACTTTTTGACAATTTGAACAAACTTGAGCTTAGAAGAGTCGGAAAGGCCTTGAGTCGCTGGCAGGCAACTGCTATGTACTCCGACGACGGCGAATGTGTAGAATTCTTGCAGGTTTTATATATTGATGGGCCTTCAGAACGTTGGTTAAATCAAATTGAAGACTATATGATTGCCGTTATGAAAGAACAACTAAAACTAGCACGAGGATCTTTAAAAAAGTTAGTTGGTAATCGAGAGAAGTGGATATCTCTTTGGCCAGGCCAAATGGTGTTAACAACTGCACAAATTCAATTCACAACAGATTGTACTCGCAGCCTTATACATTGCAAAATGGTTGACCAAAAAAAACCACTTCGCAAACTTAAAAGAAAACAGGTAAAAGTACTTATGAAGCTTTCTGAAATGAGTCGTAAGGATTTATCAAAAATCATGCGTCTTAAAGTAAACACTCTCATTACACTGGAGATACATGGTCGGGATGTACTTGAGCGTATGTACAAAGCAAACTGCAAAGATATTGGTCATTTTGAGTGGTTTTCACAATTACGTTTTTATTGGCATCGTGAATCAGAGTTGTGTGTAATTAGACAGACGAATACGGAGCAATGGTATGGATACGAATACACTGGGAACTCTGGGAGATTAGTTATTACACCATTGACTGATCGCTGCTACATTACATTAACAACAGCTCTTCATCTACATAGAGGTGGAAGCCCGAAGGGCCCCGCTGGAACAGGTAAAACAGAAACAGTTAAAGATCTAGGTAAAGCAATAGGCCTATGGGTGATAGTAACAAATTGTTCTGAAGGTTTAGACTTTAAGAGTATAGGAAAAAATTTTTCGGGACTCGCGCAAAGTGGATGTTGGGGTTGTTTTGATGAATTCAACCGAATTAACATTGAAGTTCTGTCAGTTGTGGCTCAACAAATTATGTCCATAATGGCAGCACTTTCAGCTAAAGTAAAAGAATTTCTTTTTGAAGGTCAGACAATTAAATTGAAAAGTACCGTTGGACTTTTTATTACAATGAATCCTGGTTATGCTGGTCGCACTGAATTACCAGATAACTTAAAGTCTATGTTTCGGCCAATTTCCATGATGGTTCCCGATAATATTATTATTGCTGAAAATCTGCTTTTCTCAGACGGATTCACGAATACACGAAGTCTTGCACGAAAGGTATATACGCTGTACGAATTAGCTAAGCAACAACTTTCAAAACAATACCACTATGATTTTGGCCTGCGCTCCATGGTAGCACTATTACGCTACGCCGGGCGAAAGCGACGGCAGCTACCTAACACAAATGAAGAAGAAATTGTATATCTTGCCATGAAAGACATGAACGTCGCTCGATTTACAGCCGCTGATTTACCACTGTTTACTGGAATAATGTGTGACATATTTCCAGGCGTAAGTCTTCCTCAGATTGATTACAGTGATTTTAATGTTGCCATATACGAAGAATTCAAAGATAATGGCCTCCAAGCTATACAAATTGCAGTAAAAAAAGTTATTGAACTTTTTGAAACTAAAAATTCTAGACACTCTGTAATGATTATAGGTGATACCGGAACTGCAAAATCGGTTACCTGGCGAACATTACAAGGGGCATATTGTCGAATGAACGCACAACGTTTCCAAGGCTGGGAGTCCGTTATTGTCCATCCTGTTAACCCAAAAGCTCTAAATCTAGCTGAATTGTACGGCGAGTATAATTTAAGTACTGGGGAATGGTTGGATGGCGTTCTCAGCTCTATAATGCGAATCATTTGCGCTGATGAGGATCCAGTTCAAAAGTGGCTTTTATTTGATGGACCAGTTGATGCAGTCTGGATTGAGAATATGAACTCTGTGATGGATGATAATAAGCTTCTTACTCTTATTAATAGTGAACGAATAACAATGCCACCACAGGTTTCATTATTATTTGAGGTAGGCGACTTAGCTGTTGCCTCTCCAGCAACTGTGTCACGTTGTGGAATGGTATACAATGATTATAATGACTGGGGTTGGAGGCCATATGTAGACGCATGGTTACTAAAACAAAAAATTAAGCCATACGCCGATTTTTTGCGCATTCTATTTGAATCCATGCTGCCAAATTTACTTGAGTATAAACATGCACGATGCAAGGAACCTGTTAAGACAAACCAGTTGAATGGAGTAATGTCTTTATGCAAGCTTCTTGAAGGTTTTGGTACAAAGCAAAATGGTATCAACCCACAAAACTTAGAGATATTAGAAGAAATGACAAAATTGTGGTTCATGTTTTCTTTAGTATGGTCAATTTGTGCAACAGTTGACGAGGATAGTCGACTAAAACTCGATACTTATATCCGTGAAATTGAAAGTTGCTTCCCTATAAAGGATACAGTGTTTGACTATTATGTAGAGCCAAACGAAAGATCGTTTGTTCCGTGGGAAAGTAAGCTGTCTGATACCTGGCGTTATGATGACAGGTTAGTAATTCTTTCAACATATACTAAATAAGTAAAAATTTTTTTTTCAGTTCTCCTTTTTATAAAATAATTGTTCCCACTGGAGATACTATAAGATATGAGTACATCGTCTCAAGACTTCTTATTGAAGATCACCCAGTGATGATAGTTGGAAATGTTGGAACTGGAAAGTCATCGACTGCAACGAATGTAATGGAAGCTTGTGATAAAAATAAATTTTGTGTGCTATATGTTAACATTTCGGCGCAAACTACAGCATCAGGCCTTCAAGCTACAATTGAAAACCGTACAGAAAAACGCACAAAAACCCAATTTGTACCCTTTGGTGGAAAAAGAATGATCTGCTTTATGGATGACTTCAATATGCCTGCCAAGGACACATATGGGTCACAGCCGCCGCTTGAACTGATAAGACAGTGGATCGATTATAAATACTGGTTCAACCGCAAAACACAGCAAAAAATATATGTTCTAAATACGTTATTGATGGCGGCGATGGGGCCGCCTGGAGGTGGACGTCAGGTTATCTCACCACGAACTCAAAGTCGATTTGTTCTCTTAAATCTAACCTTTCCAACTCAGGAAACAATTACTCGTATATTTGGTACAATGCTTAAACAAAAACTAGAACGATTTACAAACGATGTGCGCGAAATTTGGCTGCTTCTCACTCAATCAACAATATATCTGTATACATCTATTATTGGGAAAATGCTACCAACTCCCAATAAATCACATTACCTCTTTAATCTTCGAGATATTTCCAAAGTATTTCAAGGGCTTCTAAGAGGTTGTCCGGAACTCCAAACGACAAGATCACTTTTTCTTCGTCTTTGGATTCATGAGTGCTTTAGAGTATTTAGCGATAGACTCGTTGACGATGCAGATCAAGATTGGTTTGTTAACACAATAAATGAGACCCTTGGAGAATATTATGAGGTCACATTTCATAGTTTATGTCCATCAAAGCAATCCCCGCTTTTCGGTGAGTTTGCTCACCCTCAAGGATTCTATGAAGACTTAAAATTGGATACATTACGCTTATACATGATTACCCAATTAGATGAGTACAATAATTTTCCCGGAATGGCTCGTATGAACCTTGTATTTTTTAAAGAAGCTATTGAACATGTAGTGCGTATAATCCGCGTTATATCTCAACCTCGTGGGCATATTCTTAATATTGGTATAGGAGGATCCGGCCGTCAAGTACTCGCAAAACTAGCTGCTTTTATATTAGAAATGGGAATCTTTCAAGTTGAAGTTTCAAAAAAATACAAAGTCGGTGATTTACGTGAGGACTTGAAGGCCCTTTATAAATTAACAGGTATCAAACAAAGGCTTACAATATTTATTTTTAGCAGCGAACAGGTGGCGGAACTATCATTTTTAGAAATAATAAACAATATGCTCACTAGTGGTGAGATAAACCTTTTTAAATCAGACGAATTCGATGAATTGAAATCCGACTTAGAGCGACCAGCAAAAAAAGCTGGGATCGAGCTGAATACTGAAGCTTTATACACATTTTTTATGTTAAATATAAGAGATTTCATGCACATAGTTCTTTGTTTCAGTCCCATTGGAGAAAACTTTCGAAATTACATACGTCAATATCCAGCTCTGTTAAGTGCAACGACTCCCAACTGGTTTCGACTCTGGCCTCAAGAAGCGTTGCTAGAAGTGGCCTCTCATTTTTTAAAGGGATTTCAACTTAATGTTCCAGTTCCTGGAAAAGCTGAAAAGAAAGACCGCGATAGTTTAGTCGAAACAACTGAAAATGTTCTTCATCGTGATATTCCGCAGGCATTTTCAATCATGCACTCCAGTGTTGCTAAAATGTCACAGCTTATGTTGGAAGAAGTAAAACGACACAATTATGTTACGTCACCAAATTATTTGCAATTGGTAAGTGGCTTTAAGGAACTCCTTGAAAAAAAAAGGTTGGAAGTATCATCAGCTGCTAATCGTTTGCGTAATGGATTGTCTAAAATTGCAGATACTCAGGAAAAAGTAACGTTGATGTCCGAGGAATTAAAAGTAAGTTCAGAGCAAGTGAAACTACTGGCCAAGGAATGTGAAGAGTTTATTGCTATGATTGAAATACAGAAATCCGAAGCAACCGAGCAAAAAGAAATAGTTGACGCAGAAGCTGTTATTATTAAACGAGAAGAAGTAATATGTTTGGATTTAGCTGCAACAGCTCGCGCTGACTTGGAAGTCGTTTTACCGATGATTGATGCTGCAGTAAAAGCTTTAGATGCGCTTAACAAAAAAGACATTGCTGAAGTTAAGTCATATGGGCGTCCACCTATGAAGATTGAAAAAGTAATGGAAGCTGTGCTGATACTAATTGGGAAGGAACCTACTTGGGAAAATGCAAAAAAGGTCCTCAGTGAATCTACTTTTCTAAACGATTTAAAAAATTTTGATCGGGACCATATCTCAGAAAAAACACTGAAGCGAATAGCTTTATATACCAAAAATCCCGAATTAGAACCTGATAAAGTAGCGGTTGTATCAGTTGCATGTAAGTCATTAATGTTGTGGATAATGGCTATTGAAAATTACGGTAAAGTTTATCGAATTGTTGCTCCAAAGCAAGAAAAATTGGATAATGCGATGAGATCGTTAGAAGAAAAACAAGCAGCATTGGCTGCAGCTAAAAAAAAACTTGAAGAGTTGCAAGCGGTCATAGAGGAACTTTACCGACAGCTTAATGAAAAAACCGATTTACTTAATGAATTACGCGCAAAGGAAGAACGTTTACGGAAACAACTTGAACGTGCTATTATTTTAGTTGAATCACTGTCAGGGGAGCGTGAGCGTTGGATAGAAACAGTTGCTCAATTAGATGTCGCGTTTCTTAAATTACCTGGCGACTGTTTGTTATCTATTGCATTTGTGACTTATTTAGGTCCATTTGATACAAAATACCGAGAAGATCTTCTCAATAAGTGGAGGCAGCTTATCAAAGACTTGCTTATACCGGCCACTTCTGAGCTAAAGCTAACGATCTTTCTTTGCGATGCCGTTACTATTCGAGAATGGAATATTCAAGGTCTTCCAGCTGATGACCTAAGTACAGAAAACGGTGTCATTGTCACTCAGGGAAGTAGATGGCCACTGATAATTGATCCGCAAATGCAAGCTAACAATTGGATCACGAAGATGGAAGAGCATAACCAGCTAATTATTGTAGATTTGGGTATGACAGATTATCTTCAACAAATGGAAATTTCAATAAAAGAAGGCATTCCCGTGTTGCTGCAAAATGTCGGTGAAACATTGGACCAGGCTATATACCCTATCCTTCGAAGAAGTTTTACTATACAAGGTGGAGAAAAACTTATAAAATTTAATGACAAGTATATTTCTTATAACGATCAATTTCGATTTTACATTACAACTAAAATATCAAATCCTCACTATCCGCCCGAAATATCATCTAAAATGACTATTGTCAACTTTGCATTGAAACAGGATGGGTTGGAAGCTCAGTTGCTAGGTATTATCGTACGAAAAGAAAAACCGGCTCTGGAAGAACAAAAGGATGATCTGGTAATGACCATCGCACGAAATAAACGTACACTTATTGATCTTGATAATGAAATCTTACGTTTATTAAATGAAAGTAGAGGTTCCCTTCTAGATGATGACAAATTATTTTCGACATTGCAAAAGTCACGACAAACATCTGTCCTGGTCAAAGAATCCTTAAGTATTGCTGAAGTCACAGAAATCGAGATTGACGCAGCTCGACAAGAGTACAAGCCTGCGTCTGTGCGCGCTGCTATACTATTTTTTGTCTTAACCGATATGTCAAAGATAGACCCAATGTATGTTTTTTCTCTGGCGGCTTATATTTTACTATTTACGCAATCTATTGAACGTAGTCCACGAAATCAACTGGTACATGAGCGTATTCACAATATCGATGAATATCATACTTACTCTGTTTATAGAAATACTTGCCGTGGTCTTTTCGAAAGGCATAAGCTTCTCTTTTCAATACATATGACGGCAAAAATACTTTCAAATGCTGGGAAACTGGTTGAAGAAGAGTATGATTTTATCCTGAAGGGTGGAATTGTTTTAGACAAGCAAGGCCAAGCTCCTAATCCAGCAAAATGTAAGTTGACAACAAAAATTCAGGTTCTATTACATTTTTTAACATGATAAAAGGCCAATATTTTTAAAAAAATTTGTTTTAAATTATTTTATATCATTTGTATGTTCTAATATTATTGAAAATAGTACAACTTTATTTCACAGAACACAATAATATCGAAACTATGAAAGGTTGAGATTTGATATTTTGGAAATTAGAAATTTAGAACCAAGATTGGAAAAAATTGATAATTTAATTTTCGAAATGCATTTATTCCTTTACTTTCTATTCCTTTTTATACTTACACAAATTGCTCAAGTTATCTTCGTCATATCTTGCGTTCATTATTCTTAATCAGGACATCGAGCTTAGTCTAACTATATAGAGTTATTTAGTCTTCAATTTGTTGTACAAAGGGCGAGCTTAATTCAAATTTATGAATGCGGTATTCGAAATTAATCCTATCTCTGGCACATCAAATATATATTTTTCTTTGCTTAATATTTAACTTTTCAACAGGGTGGATTAGTGAACAAAATTGGGATAACATAACCGAGTTAGATAAAATTCCTGGCTTCCACGGGATTATAGATTCATTTGAAACAAATTATAAATTGTGGAATGGTAAGTTATGTTGAATATTTAAAATTTTTTTTTAATCTATTGAAATGTTTTTTTTTGTAGCTTGGTATGCAACTACTTTCCCTGAACAGGAAGATTTGGTTGGAGAGTGGAATGACAAACTCACTGATTTTCAGAAAATTTGTGTAGTGCGTTCACTTCGACCGGATCGAATCTGCTTTTGTATGACTCAGTTCATTATTAGCAAGTTAGGCCCACGTTATGTGGAGCCTCCAGTCCTAGATCTAAAAGCTGCATTTGATGAATCTATATCGCAGACACCACTGATATTTGTTTTATCACCCGGAATTGATCCAACTCAATCCCTAATAGCTCTTTCAGAAACAGTCAAAATGTCTCAACGGATGTTTTCACTTAGTTTAGGACAAGGCCAAGCACCTGTAGCAACAAAGCTTATTATGGATGGTATCAAAGATGGCAATTGGGTATTTCTAGCAAATTGTCACTTATCCCTAAGCTGGATGCCAACTCTTGATAAAATGATAGCAACTATGCAGTCCATTAAATTACATAAAAAGTTTAGACTTTGGTTGAGTTCCAGCCCGCATCCCGACTTTCCAATATCGATATTAGAAACTAGTATTAAAATGACTACTGAACCTCCACGTGGAATTAAAGCAAATATGAAGAGGCTATATAATAATGTAAATGTTGTAAATATGGACGTATGTAAAGAGCCAAATAAATACAAAAAGCTACTTTTTTCACTTTGCTTTTTCCATACAATTCTCTTGGAGCGAAAGAAATTCCAGCAACTTGGGTGGAACGTAATATATAGCTTCAATGACTCCGACTTTGAAGTGTCTGAAATTTTATTGCTTTTATATTTAAACGAATATGAAGAAACACCTTTTAATGCATTAAAATATTTAATAGCTGGAGTAAATTATGGTGGCCATGTTACCGATGATTGGGATCAGAGGCTATTGACGACATATATAAATCAATTTTATAACGATCAAGCGTTAAAAACACGAAAGTTTCGGTAAGTATCGTTGGCTGGTTACACTGAAAAGTAAAGTCCAGTTATACGCAATGATAAAAATATATCATATAGATTACACAATTGCGGTCAGTATCAGTATCACAGTAAAAAAATTGCAAAATTTGCTTATCCTAACGTTAAAGATGTGGAGGATAATTGTACACTGTTTCCAAAGGAAAAAAGAATATATTGGTTTTGTGCAATGTCCTTATTACTGTCCGTCCGGCCGTCCGTCTGTATGGTCGCAAAGCATTTGGACACCTTTGAAGTTAAAGATATGAAATTTCGAATATGTTTTCGTCTGTGCTGTATAGCACATGCTTGTATGTTTATAAAGTGTTACGATTTTTAGTACGCCCCTGAGAAAAACTAAATCTTTTAAAACTAAAATTATATTATTTTCTGGAATATTGTCGTCTAAGAATAAGGATTTGATATATATACTCGTGTACACTACCCCGATATAAAAACTAAAGGGGTGGGTTAACTTCGATCATGCCGAAGTTTGGTAGTACCCTTGCAATTGTAAAGGATATAAACATAGTTTTCTCTGATTTGCCACGCCCGCAATAAGTGGATATATATCATTTTTGGTCAATTAAACATGGTAACAGTAACCTACATATCAAATTTTAAAGCTGTACCTTTAAGATTTTGGAAGATATAACTTTCTCCGATTTGTCACACCCCAAAAAGGCGGATATATACAATTTTTTATAATTTTATCGAAACTGTCAATCTTAACGTTTTGTCAATTTTTGAGACACTAAGTGTAAAATTGTAGAAGATACAGTTTTTTCCTATTTGCCACGCCCCCAATGGGCGTAGTTACATATGCTATATCATTTTTTAGGGGTGGTTGATTCAAATATATGTTTGAGGGTTCAAGACTCTGGCTCTAACAGCATCCAAATATTGGAGGATTTGTGTTAAGCACTATATAGACTTTCCCGATTTGCCACATCCCAAGTAGTCGTGGATATAATGATCTATATGAAGCGGAGGTCAAAAGAATATTACTTTCCAAATTTAGATGTTCTAACTTCAAACGTTGAAGACTGTCGGCATTTCCATCGCACTCGGGGAAATAGTCATGAGGCTAATTTAAACTAGAGGGATGGGCTAGCTTCAGCCAAGCTGAAGTTTGGTAACACACTGCAATTGTAAAGGATGTTGATATAGTTTTCTCTATTTTGCCACGCCCCGAAAAAGTGGATAAATATAATAATTGGTTAATCTATTGAGAAAGGCAATAGTAAACTATATATCAAATTTTGAAGCTGTAACTGTAAAACTTTGGAAGATATAGTTTCCTCCGATTGACCACGCCCCAAACAATCCGATATATATAATTTTTTGTCGAAACGGTGAAGCCTAACGTTTATGTTTATTTTTGGGACTCTAGGTATAAAATTGTGGAAGATAGTTTTTTCCGATTTGCCACGCCCCTAATGGGCTTAGATATATACGCTATAACTTTATCTCTGGGGGTGTTTGATCCAAATACATGTTTGAGGATTCAAGCCTCTAGCTCTAACAGCATCCAACATATGGGAGGATTTATGTTAAACACTATATATACTTTCCCGATTTGCAACTCCCCAAGCTGGCGTGGATATAGAACTTTTTAATCAATCTGAATTTGGAAGTCTTTGCTTCAAAACTGTAGAAGATATAGTTTTACCCGATTTCCCACGCCCCCAAAGGGCGTGGGAAATATATCTTTATATATATCTTTTTGTATAGGGTGCGATTCATCAGTATATATTCCAAATTTCAAGTCTAAAAACTAAAACCTTTCTTAACACCGATCTGTCCTATTGGAGCTATAGTCATCCGATATATCCGATCCGAGATATACAATGCCTGCAGCAGATTTTGGCCTATGTTCAAAATTTCAGCTCTGTAGCCCTAATAGTTTCGGAGGAGATTGCGTTGATCCAGACAGACGGACAGACACACAGACGGACACATGGACATGGCTATATCAACGCAGCTCGCCGTAATGATCAAGAATACATATACACTATATTGTCTCCATTCTCTGCGTTGCAAACTTTTGAGCAAAATTAATATACCCCTTTTGCAAGGGTATAAAAAGACAGCTTTGCGTACAATAGGTGTCAAAGATTTTTTTCGGCTAGACTAAAATAAGGTGACACCTTCGTGAGTACTTAAAAATAATTGTATGGCATATTTATTTGATTAAATATAAATACTAAAAGAAGCAACTCAACGCCAAAGCCATTCCGTAACTCGGACTGCTACACGAATTGATCGCTCATTGGAATGCATAGCTGGCAGAAAATTGAGAACGACTACGCTTCGCATTAGTCGCATTTCTTTCTCAGGGCTCAATAGTAGCGAACAATCTAACAAATTCAAAAGTGCATTTAAGCTCTGAGTCTTTCCATACGATGACCTTTACCTGAATTTTGAACGTGCTCGCTTCGCATTGCAGTATGAGATATACACAAAATTTCAAGAAAGCTACTACATGAAGAGTCTCAACCACTTCTAACTCGCAAAGAATTCAAGGAAACGAAAACCATTGTGGTTATAGACTTATGACACCAGCAGGAAAGCGTCCAGTTTGACACCTACTCCGTGATCGTACAACATATTACACCTCCCTTTTTAAAAGAAGTAAACACACTCGAGTCTTGACAGCGAGATCCGCTGAACATTTGGTCGATTTTGCATTTTTACATAGATGAACAAAAAATGTTCACAGCAGCGGGACTTGAATCAATACGTGTTTTAAAAAATTAAAATAATTTAATTATAAAATGTAACAATATAGAAAAAAAAAGAAAGTATATACTATTTGTAAGCAACAAAATGCAAAAATGTTGTAAAAAACTGAATCTTGATAACATTTTTAATTGATATCAGTTAAACACGAAAAGTTATCGAATATGAAAAAAAAAATCGATATGCGCACTGTATACATGGACCTTCGTGCAAATTTCAGGTCTCTAGCTCTTATAGGTTCCGAGATCGACGAGTTCACATATAAGGACAGACAGACGGACAGGGCTAAATTGACTCAGCTCGTCTCCCAGATCAAGAATATATATATTCTTTGTGGGGTCAGCCACGTCTCCTTCTGCCTGTTACATACTTTATGCAAAACCATTATATCCTGATTTTCCACTTTCAATGGGTTCAGGGTATAAAAATAGGTGACCGTCCGTTAGTTCCCGGTCACACCCAAAATCGGGGTCGGCCAACGTGAGGTGGTTGAGCCCGTCCTTTAGGGTTCAAGAGACCTCGCGCTGCGGCGTCCAAATGCGCTGGTCATCAAAAAGCGGATGCACATGGTACATGCTCACTCCTCCCTAACAGGAACTACTCGGAGCCTCAACGCCGACGCCACGGAAGAGTCTATGCGGTTGCCCGGTTGCAGCTCGTACGACCAACGCCCATTGTCCAACACGATGAAGTGGGCAGCAATGTCGTCACGCTATGTTGCAGCAACGACGCCAGAGACGGTGGCTCTGCGGATCTGGCGTAGACGGGCAGCGCCTCTGGTCTGTGACCCTCGACCAATGACCTTGTTATTCGGCGCTGTTGGCGGTGGGGTGCATTGGGGGAGCCACTCCTCCGCTGCTCCTGGATATGGATCGGCTGGAGTGTTGGTGCGCCAGGCAGTTCGGGCAGTATTTGTTTATTAATACTGCCCGAAGCGGCTTCTCACCCGCTGACACTTCTTCAGGCGGTAGACACCCCGGCAAACACGCCACCGGAATACCCCCGTGTTGGGCTGTTGCCGACGAGTCGTTGGTGCAGGACGCTTTGGAGCCATAATTTCTGGTGAAATTTCAGAAAAAAAGGCTGCAAGAGTTTATTGGCGACATCCAAAGGTGATATATACATATAGGACCTTGACACATGGACGTAGTAGTTGACGATACACAAGAGTGGCACAAAGAGGATAAGTTTCGCTTTCGCGATTCGGCGGCTGCGCGTCGTTTGCGGACGAGGCGATAACTATTGATGCGACCGCCCGATGAACAATTGAGAACGCTGAGACCTTGGTCTTGTGTGCCAATGCAGACAACAGACAACAGGCGGACCTGTTGCTGCGGCCATGTCGTGAGCTGAAAACATCCGATAACATCCCAGACAGTAGCCTCTTGCAGCTCGACGAGATAAGCGGAGTGAACAACCATATGTGGAGTGTGCTGCTGCTGGGGAGACTGTGGTGCAATCGTTGTCCGAGCGATAGTAAATTAATTCGTATTGTTAAATTAAATTCGTATTGTTACCGGCAGGTACGAGGGCCTCTGTAGTATAGTAGACGAGGTTGCCATTTCGAGTCTGAGCAATGGCTCCATTCATGATGACGTACTTTGTGTTGTCAATTGCGTGATTTGCCTGAATGCTACCGCCAGTGGAGCCGGATGATGGCCTTAAGGTTGCTGCGCATGCGGTGTCGACGATATCGCTTTCGCGTTAGCCGTTGAAAGAAGACCAATGAGGATCCAACCGAGAATCGTCTCTTGCATAAGGAGAAGTGTGCCATATATGCTGGCTTTGATGCCCCCCGCTTTGATATCAGCTCCAAATAGGATTTTCGAACTTTGGTGGAAATAGGGGTCGGCCAATGGGATATCAGGCAAATCTCTCAGTCGATCGTTTTGGATTGAATATGACGGGAGATTGCCAGCTATGCCTGGAAGTACAAATCGAGAAGTCTCAACGTGCAGCTTAGGTTTAGTTGGAGATGTGACCCGAAGATGGAACAACTTCTGTGACTGGCAGCGATTGCTTGGTTGAGGCCAGTTACATCGGCTGAAACTTCGATAAAAGGCGGGTTGACCGTATGAAACATACGTTCGAAAATGAACGATGCTTACGATCCGGAGTAGATCAAAGCACGCGCTCGAAACTCTGCCCCAAGTGGGAGATATGGACTATAGCGGTCCCTAATAGGGCACCTTGAGTATTGGAGGCAAAGTAGCTTTACACGTGCGCAGTCGAGGTTGGAGTGGGCTGTGGAGGAAGGCGATGAGGAGGGGCATCACGATGAAGCAGCGTGTTGTGACGTCCCTTGCATGTGTCGCAATTATGAGCACTAGTGCAATCTTTATGCGGATGCCCCGGGCAAAACAGTTCTGACATAGTCTTTGCTGTTTTTTAGTGAAGGCTCTATCGCGTACTGACATGGAATACAGCTTACCTTGTTGGTTGACGCTGACCTTCGTCTCAAACGTGTGGACCCTAGTCGTAGGCGCATCCTTTTTAAAGACCCGAGAAAGATTAAAAGGGTTTGGATTTGGCTTAAGGTCTTCAATAGCCTTTAGAGCCTCGAGATCTGCTGTTTTCCTGATCGCAGACTAAGATAATGTTTGTGCAACGATCATACTTCTCTTCCACCATGGCCCACAAGGTCAAGATGAATCCTCACGACATAGAGAGAAGCTTCTCGACTCGCATCTGCACTTAGCCTCAAGCTGGCTAAATTTGTCGGACGTCTCAATAAACTCCGCCAAGGACTTCTTCGGTACTTGTAGCTGGGGCTCCACGGAGGACCGCAAGTCCCGCTTAGGAGCCGAAGCTGGAAGAGTTCAGGAGCTAATGGAATGGCACTTGGAAGATGCCGAAACTACAGCACCTGATGGTTTGGTGCGAGGGGAAGATTTAAGGGCAACAGCTTTACGATCGGAAGTCGGGGAAGAAGATGAAGCTCGAGGTCTGGTCCCTATATTCGGAAGTAAGGTCGATGGAGTTTGTTAGGGAATTGGGATTCTTAAACTCTTAGGCTTTTCCTCGCCCCAGCTGGCATAATATTCTACTGCCGCAGGAAATATCCCCGTGTTGATGAGTGTATGTGTATTCAATGCTATATCTATTAAGACTACAACTCTGTTATTTTCTTCAATATTGCAGTTTAAGAACTGGAATTTAGAATATATACACGTGTACACCACGCGGACGCAAAAAGATATAGTATATAATATATATCTAGGCCGATTGACGCCCTTAGGAAAAATCAAAAAGTTATATTCCCACGCCCCCTGGGGGCGTGCCACTTCGTGAATATATATTTAGCGATATTTTGAGCATTATAAGAGCTAGAGACTTCAAATTTGGCAGTAAGGTCGATGGAGTAGATCACCCGGAATCAAACATATATATTATATATATTTACGCCCATTGAGGGCGTGGCAATTCGGATATAACTGTATCTCCTACAGTTTTGGAGCTAGAGCGTCCAAATTTTGCATGTCGGATACTGTTGACCTCCTATTAAGATAAGTTAAAAGTTATGTAACCAAGTCCTCTGAGGCGTTGTAAATCGGGTAATACTATCTCTTTTACTAAAACCGTATTAATTTCGGCAATATTGCCATCTAAGAATTGGGATTTGGAATATATATACTGGTATCCTACCTCAAAAAATATATGTTATATATTTGGGGCGTGGCAAAAAGGGTAAAAATGTGTCTCCTACAATCTTGGAAGTAGAGCATCCAAATTTAACAAGTGGGCTACAGATCATGAAATTGAAATTAAAAAAAATAAATAAATAATCATTGATATGGAAGCCACAGTAAAACATATTCTAGTTGACCTCACCTCACTGGGTCTTCTGTACCATAACGCAAGTTTGTTTCAATTCACACATATATTCAATTTCGCGCATCGTCTTAAAAGAGGCGCAGTGGTGTTGTAGTCGCTGCCGCGTGCTTTTGCCAATTGGCAAAATTTTTTTTTTTTAACTTCTGTGTTACGGATTTTGATAAAATTTTCAGCATAAATCCTTATATTTTATTAAAAATACGGTTTTACCTAAAAAATTAAAAAAAATGTAAATGTGGCTTTATTTGCAACTGAACTTATTTTATATTGATTTTCTGAAATGTGGAGAGGGTGTCCAAAATAAAAAAACAGAAATTTTTTTTTTTTGGAAAAAGCTACATGTAAAATTTGATGACTGTAGCTAAATTGATGTAAAATACACTGCCATGCACTTGAATAGGGACAAGAATTTGAATATATTCTGTTGTATATTTCTCTTAATCTACTGTTGCTATTGTCATGCCGTTTTCTGTTTAATGACCAATAGAGTATTGACAAGTTATGGAAAAAAACAGAGATCAAAAGAATTTACCGTCCAAGCCTTACAATTTATTTTCTGTCTACGCAATAACGTTTTGAGTATAAAACTAGAGGGATGGGCTAACTTCGGCCATGCCGAAGTTTGGTAATACCCTTGCAATTGCAAAGGATACAGATACAGTTTTTTATGATTTGCCACGCCCCAAACAATTGGATATATATAATTTTTGGGCAATCTATTGAGCAGGGCAACAGTAACCTATATATAAAATTTTGAAGCTCTACCTATAAGACTTTGGAAGATATAGTTTTCTCTGTTTTGCCACGCCCCCAAGAGGCGGATATATATAATTTTTCATAATTTTAACGTCTGTGTCAATTTTTTGAGCTCTAGGTGTAAAATTGTAGAAGATATAGTTCTTTTCGATTTGCCACGCCCCTAATGGGCGTAGATATATATTCTTTAAGTTTTTCTCTAGGAGTGGTTGATACAAGTATATGCTTTAAGTTTCAAGTCTCTGGCTAAAACAGCGTCCAAAATATTGAAGGATTTATGTTAAGCACCATATAGACTTTCCCGATTTGCCACGCCCGAAGTAGGCATGGATATATAATTTTGTGATCAATCTGAAGATGAGGCCAAAGGTATATTACTTTCCAAATTTGGATGCTCCAGCTTCAAAACTCTGGAAGATATAGTTTTGTCCGATTTGCCACGCCCCCAAAGGGCGTAGATATATATTCTATATCCTTTTGTATTTGGGTGCAACTCAGGAGTATATATTCAAAAGTTCAAGTCTCTGACTTTAATAACGTCGAAGTTATCCGACTAAAACATTTCTTAAAGCCGATCTGTCCTATGGGAGCTATAGGATATAGTCATCCGATCCGGATGATTCCGAGATATAGAATGATGGAGATGGACAGCCGGACATGGCTATATCAACTCAGCTCGTCTTGCTGATCAAGAATATATATACTTTATATGGTCGGAGATGCTTCCTTCTCTGCGTTGCAAACTCCTGACCAAAATTAATATACCCTTTTTGCAAGGGTATAAAAAGTACTATGCGCCGCGGAAAAGCAGTAACTGATATCGAAAAATTGAAAATAATTGCTTTTAAGAAGTGTCACCTAATGAACAGTCAAATTGGTGAAAAGCTAATCTCTTAAGCTAATCGCTACCTTACATGCTCCCCTCTTTCGACCTAATTCGCACTCTTAATGCAGCCGCATTGCTAAGCCGGCATATATTATAGTGTATTTATTTATTTATTTATTTATTTATGTTGACTATACGTGTGCAACAGAAGGTAACAAAAAAAATAACAATATATGAATTTACATAAGAATATTATTATTTAATAATAAGATAGCCTATATAAGATTACATCAAATACCCTAATAATATCACCGACACGTTGGGGGAATTTTATTTGCCCGACCGGCTAGCTATGCCCCAGATCACAGCTAAAAGTAGTCAGTGATATTACTGGGATCTATAAGACTAAAGATTTTGTTATTAGGAAACTTAAACAAAATTAGTACGTATTAAACTTAGTAGTGTAAGTAAATAGAAATAAAAAGTAGATAGTAATTTCAGTTGGGAAATCACTGACCACGATGGGGGTAATTTTGCCAGTCCGGCTGGCTATGCCCCTACTCATAGCTAGGTACTGTCAGTGATTTCCCGAAGATGAACTGAAAGCAAGGATTTTATTATAGGAAGAGAGAGTTCAGATGAGAAGACGTTATAAAAATGATTATAATTCTGACAAAGCACATATAAAGCATTATGCAGAGAGTAATCTGTTGTGCACTGTGATAAATGTAAAGGACGGAAATACCTGGTTGGTCTCCCAGGCACAGAGAACTTGAGACGCCCTAAAAGAAAGATGGAGTCGATATCACCAATAATCAACTTATGTAGAAAGATAACACCAAGGGAAGTTCTACGGTTGATTAATGATGGAAGATCAAGGAGCAGAAGTCTACTGCGGTAAGAGGGCAAACGTTGAATGGGGTCCCAATTCAAACCTCGTAAGGCAAAGATTAAAAACTGCTTTTGGACAGACTCGATGCGATCCTGTTTAATCTTATGCTGAGGAGACCATATACAAGAGCAGTACTCAAGTATTGGTCGTACAAGCGAAATGTAAAGAAGTTTCGTTATAAAAGGATCATTAAACTCTTTTGACCAACGTTTAATGAACCCTAAAACACCTTTGGCTTCATTTACAATAGTACAAATATGATTGTTAAAACATAGTTTTGAGTCAAAGAGTACACCAAGATCTTTGATTTCAAAAATACGCTTTAAAGAAGTATAGTTAATTGAATAGTTAACAAATTGAGGGTTTGAACGACTAAAGGTCATAACCATACATTTAGAGCAATTTAAATGTAAATGATTATCATCACACCATAATTGCATAGAATCAAAGTCCTGTTGCAGATGTAGGTGATGGGAAGAATTAGCATAAGACAGGAAAAGCTTCACATCATCAGCATACATAAGTATCTGAGAGTGAGATATTAAAGATGGAAGATCATTAATGAAAAGAGTAAAGAGTAATGGACCCAGATGACTACCTTGCGGTACACCCGACGAAACATAAACAAGTTTCGATTTGGATGATCTGAGCAAAACTCTTTGAGTACGATCTTTTAAATAAGACGAAATCCAGGATAATAGTGAGGGAGGAAATCCAATAAGGTCTAACTTTTGAAATTGATATTTGGCAAACAGCACGACATTTGGTGACTTTCTCACATTTGCTTAACTAACTTTAAGTCTTTTAATTGTTCTTTGGCGGACAGCACGACATTTGGTCGCTTGCTCGCATTATCATAATTCATGTTTGGCGGACAGCACGACACTTTGGTCGCTTGCTCGCATTTGTTAACTTACTATTGAGTGCTATATTAGTCTTGGCTGATCGCACGATATTCGGGCGCTTGCATACAGTGTTTAATAGTAGCAATCGTTGTCTGGTTGATCGCACGACATTTTGGTCGCTTGCACACAGTGTTAACTTAATTCAATAAAGCCATTAACTACAACAAAGTGACTTATAATTCAAATTATAAAATACAAAGCCAACGAAAATGCTTCATTGGCACAATCAATATTTTTTAAATTATTGAGTTTTCGAGAAGATAAAGGGGGCTTATTTGTAGACGGCAAAACAGCACAGAAAGGCTCACAAACTTCTAAAAAAAAAAAGAAAAAATGGACCAATTAGTTCCATTAATTAACTCATTTAGTAATTATACTCTTGCAAAAAGGGTATAATAATTTTGGTCAGAAGTTTTCAACGCAGAGAAGGAAGCATCTCCGGCCATATAAAGGACATAAATTCTTGATCTGCACGGAGAGCTGAGTAGATAAAGCCATGTTCGTCTGCCGTCTGTCTGGATCAACGCAATCTGCTCCGAGACTATTGAAGCTACAGAGCTGAAGTTTTGCACATTGGCTCCAATCTGCTGCAGTCATTGTATATCATCCGGATTGCATGACTATTTCCTATAGCTCCCATAGGTAGGGCCACGAAAAAAGTATCGATACATTTTGATATCGAGTATATTCGTTATTTTGATACCGATATTTTATACTTGATACTTTTCTTTCGATATTTGTACTTAACAAGTATCTCTTGAAGGGTGTCGAGTAAAAAAAAATTGCGCGGGACTACGTGAACCACGCCACTAAATTTGCAAAATTATGACGCCACTTGTCGAGTCATAAAAAATGAATTATTTAAGTAAATTTGATTTAATGTTAAAGTAAGTATTAAAGCTATTATGTGCAGTTTATTGAAATTTGTGTCGTTAGATAAATAGCGCCAAAACGAAGCAATGTTTGGCGATGCTTTACCAAAACATCTAAAGACGAGGTGAGGTGCAAGATTAGCTTCAAAACCCTAAAAACATAAAGAAGCACCTCAAACATGCATAAGCATATGAAGAGCTACCCCGATGCGAGGTATATAATTATTGCTATAAATCTATATTTATGTTATTGACTCATATTATGTGCACAAAACAAATTATATTGTTTTATTTTTTAAGTGCAAAAGAAACTGGAAAAAAACACAACATTTACAAGAGATCTGGATCTACTGAGTCCATCAAGACATGGAACTGAGCCCCCACCTTCAACAATTTCATTGAAAAAATCTGCTGTGGAAAAATTATTTAAACCACTGCCGAAAATTATAGCGATGTGGATAACATATGTGAGCCACCTATAGAAAAAAGGCAACTGTCCATTACACAATCATTCAAAACTCTGCAAGTGCTGATTGCTTTAATTTATTTGCGTCGACAAAAGACAGTTTAATAACGTAAAACTGCGTGGATTTAAGAAAAAAAGCCTGCCCATCATTCAAAATTCCACAAAATTGATACGCAAAAAGCACAATTAGATGACTTTTATAATGTACGGCATTGTAAAATTCAAAGCACATTTGAAAATATAGCTAACGTAGCACTAACACGTGATGTTTGGACCGAGACGATAAGTGTTACCAGCTATTTAGGAGTTACTGCTCATTTTTTGCATAATGTTAAATAGAGAAAAAATATCTGCGGTAGTGACAGATAACGGCGCGATCATAACAGCAGCTACAAAAATTTTTCTTGTCTTGCTTGCCCATACCATAAATTTCATCGCTGAATCTGCAATGTCAGTTAATGGCTTCAATTTATTAATAAGCAAAGTGCGAGACATTTTAAAATACTTTAAGAGCAGTTTAATTACCAGCGATGCGATAGGAGAAAAGCAAGCTCGCTCTCAACCTCTAAAACTGATTTTGGATGTAAAGACACTGTGGAATTCCGTTTATTATATGCTCCAGAGACTTATTGAGCTAACGCCTATAGTATATCAAGTATTAATGTTGAATGTTAAAGCACCAAGCAATATTAAAACATTGATAAGAATTTTGAAACAACTAGAGTATGTTACCAAAGAGCTGTCGAGTGAACAATATGTGACCATAAGCAAAATTATACCGATTGTGAATTGCCTGAAGGAACAGATTGATTGCGTATATGTGGGTGTAGGTGCAGACGACAATGATATGACAGTAATACATGCAGTAAAAAAGAGATAATTAAACAAATAGAACGCCGATTCGGATGCATTGAAGAAAACTACTTAATTGTAATTTCTTGTTTACTGGATCCGAGATTCAAAAATATCCATTATAAAGACAACTTAGCTTGTGCGAAATCAATTAATTTACTAAGACATTACATAACATCCAGTCCAAGTGTTGACTCGAGTGAAAATTAAAGTGATTCTTCTATAGAAACAACATACAACAACATTTTTGAAGTTGGCTCACACAGAGAAGCTGAACAAAAAATCAAGTTCTGCAATGAACGTTTCATATAATGTGGAATTAAATCGGTACCTGTCTGCCCAGGTTTCACCACTATTTAGCTATTAAGCTAATGTTCTTAGCCGATTTTACGGAGGAGTGGGAAATTTAAAAATAATGTTAAAAAATACATAAAAATTTAACACGAATTAATAAACATTTGGCCCAAATATAAACCTTGCTACATCGATACTTTTGTTTCGATATTTTTATGAGTACGATACTTTTCTTATGATACTACTCATGAGTACATGATCGATACTTACCCATAGGACAGATCGGTTTTAAGAAAGTTTTTAGTGGGATAACTTCGGCACTATTGAAGTCTAAAACTAGAAATTTGAAATATATATTAACGAATCGCACCCCCATACAAGAAGATATAGTTTATTTATTTATATTTATAGTTTTATAGCTTCTAAATTTGATATGTAGGTTACAATTGCCCTGATCAATAGATTAACAAAATATTATATATATTTACTTGTTTGGGGCTTCGCAAATCAGAGAAAATTATATCCTTATTCTTTACAATTGTATATCAGAAGAAGGGGCAATGTACGAGCAGGTCGCATATAATGAGCATGTTGGCAAAGTGTCTTTTACACCAACAATCTCAGCATGACGGGTCGACATTAAATTAAACTGTTCAGAGTGGAAAGAAGGGTTAACAGCAATAAGAACACCTCCACCTTTCCTGGACAAACGATCCCGTCTATAAGCAGTGAACTTAGTTGAAAAAATTTCACTTTTACAGATTGAAGGACTTAACCACGTTTCAGTAAAGGCTATAATGTCATTATGACAAGAAAAGCTCTTTAGAAACAGGTTGTTAATTTTACTCCTAAGGCCTCTAACATTTTGGTAAATGATAGAGAACTGATTAGGAGTTAGATCTAGTTTTTTGGTACATTACTAGAAGTAGTGTGTTCCAAAGAAGACTTGATCGAAACTGGCAATAATTAAATTATTTAGTAATTTAAAATTACATTTATGATAGCAACGACGAAGTGTTGAAGGGTTTGAAGAAGAAGAAAAACTAGGTGGAATAAATAGGGACAAATGTAATTCTAATGTAGGATGATGGCTTTCCTCCAGAACAGACCATGGAGAATATCTAGAAACATCAATAATGGAGTTATCATTAATAAATACAAGATCAAGTTATCGATTCAAATGATTTGAGTCTGTGTTCATTTTGAGTTTGTTTGAAACAAAGAAAGGTCAAACATTCCCACAAAATAATTATGTTGATTTGATGGAGTAAAATAATTTAATTCAGAAAATATAGACCAAGTATTGTTCGGAATGTTGAAGTCCCCTAACACCACAAATAAGTCAGTTTCTTGTACAAAATCCGAAGACTTTTTTAATACAGTTTAGATGATCAATACAAACTTGTATATCAGAAGAAGTGGCAATGTAATAGCAGGTCACATATAATGAGCATGTTGGCAAAGTGACTTTGACACCAACAATTTCAGCTTGACAGGTCGACATAAAGTTATAATGTTCAGTATAGAAAGAACTGTTAACAGCGATAAGAACACCTCCACCATTCCGGGCCGAACGACCAAGTCTATAAGCAGTGAAGTTACTTGAAAACATTTCACTGTTACCAACTTTCAGTAGAGGCTATAATGTCATTATGACAAGAAAATCTCTTTAAAAACATTTTCTTAATTTTACTCATAACGCCTGTAACATTTTGATAAATGATAAAGAACTGAGTAAGATTTAATTTTTTGTTACTTTATTTGAGGAAGTTGGAAGTTTTGAGCGAAACGGGTAAAGGCCAATTCCGATTCTTAGGCTCAAATCAATGTGCAATAATATGTAGTGTCCAAAATTTGGGATCACATTGATGGAAAAATTTTCACCGGCACATTGATTTTAAAAGAAGCAATTTCACCTTGAATCGCGAAATTAAATTTTGAAATAAAAACAGTGCCTAAGGACTTGCTTGAAATAGAAGCATATAATAATTCAGTAGTATCTGCCGAGAGTCTAGAAACAAAAACTAGTTTGCGCGGAGCAACAACCGTTAATATGTGAACAGCAGGACACAACTTTCGTTGGAGCCATAACTTTGCGACTCGACACAAGTCAGACCACAGTCGAACTTGAAGTCTACCGCTGCTCGCTTCGAAATCACAAGTCATCATTTTCTACAAAGAAAATTGTTTTTTCCAAACAATTAGGGCAAGACCAATTCAAGTCACCACATCCAACTTTGGGAGTCGGGATTATTCGGTCGCAATCGCATCCAGACCAGCACATTTAGCATGCATAAGATTTTCACACAGCCAGCAACAAATGAATTGAGGCTGTGCGGTATCAGCAGCTTTGCGAAACGTACATTATTGACATACATGAACAGGGGTCAAACAAAAACAAAAGGCAAAACTATAGATTGCGAGAGCGCAAAACGAGTGAAAAAGATAAAATGCGAGAAGAAGCACACAGATTACAATGAGTAAACCTCAAGATCGGATTTTCGTTTGCGGAGCAAACGAATAAGCACGAAACACAACACAAATATTTATGAGCACACTGCTGGAAGGAGTACACACCCAAACAAGTATAAAATTGTAAAACGCCAATCTTAATAAGCAAATCATAAAAAATTGAGGGAAATGCAGCAACAGACGGCGTAAAAAGTAAAAATAAAAATAATATATTACTCACAGTCCAACAGACAAGTCTTTGCACAAATATAAGAACTTGTTATATTAAGCAAAATAAATAATCAAGCAAGAACAATAAATAAATGACAAATCCAACCATATAAAGTGTTTATTCGTGATCAGCACGGCGAGCTGAGTTGATATATCAATTTACGTCTATCCGTTGGTCTGTCTGCCTGTTCATTTGTCTGGATTAACGCATTCTTCTTCTAGAGGTTTACACTTACAGTGCTTTGGTATTGATCATGCTTCTTTCAACTGAAGACATTATGTATCTCGGAATCAAAGAATAGAACGATTAAAAAAATTATTTCAGCAGAGAAAAATTCGGAGCAATTGCAGTCTAATGCGTGTAGCATACCCCATTAAATACTAGTAAGAACGTTACAGGGCCTACCGACGGCATATTTAATCATTGACTGCGAAAACTCCGTAAAAAATATTCAAATATCAGTAGATTACAGTAAAAAAAAACTGCAAAATTTGGTTACCTCAACGTTAAAGATCGATTCTCGATTCTTTTCGAGCTCTGCTAATTCATCGGCCAGGAAAGTCAGCTTCGTCAGGAGTTGGTAATTGGAATTGGTACGGCCGAGCGTTAGCACGTATATCGAGTAATAATACCTTGATTAGTACACTTGTGCCCAATGAAAATCACTTTGTTCCTGAAAAATGAGAATTTTTCTAGGTACAGCTTAAGATTGTGATAAAGAACTGAGTGTTTTTCAGAACTTTAAATGACTATTGGGTCACTCACATACAAGACGGCTTGTAAGGGATCTAATCCAGAAAAAGCGAAATTCATTATTCTTTGAAAAAATTCGGCTTTATTTTCAAGGTAAAATGTAATTACGTACCCGCGATATGAGCCATTGCTCTTGAACATTCTTCAAATTCTATTTGATGAACATGACATTACCTGACATTAAATTAAGGCATGAAAAATATTTTGCTATTCCTTGTTGATCTAGTATATCTGAAATTCTGGGGAGTGGCAGTCTCAGCAGCAGCAGCCTCAGTAGCAGCAGCCTCAGCAGCAGCAGCCTCAGCAGCAGCAACCTCAACGGAAGCATCCTCAGCAGCAGCCGCAGCAGCGGCGGAAGCAGCCTCAGAAGCAGCAGCTGCAGCAGCCTCAGCAGCAGCCGCAGCAGCAGCCGCAGCAGCAGCAACGGCAGCGGCAGCAACGGCAGTGGGACAAAGAGGAGTGGAGGCCAATTCTACTACCAGGCCGCGCGGCGCTACAACTGCAGCAGTCGGAACCGACGCCTCTGGGACCGAGACGGCCCACACTGCAACAACAGGCGTCGTGGACGGAAGCCGGGCCAATGGGAGAATGAACGGAGGTGGAGCCAGAACAATGGCCTCTGGAGGTGGTGAAGAACCTCAACATGCCAATAATATCAGATCCAAGACTACTTACTGCCACCTATGCCGATGACATGGCTTTCTTAGTTAACGATGTCTCGCCATAGACTGCCACTAACATCCTCCAAATGCAGGTTGACACATTAAACACCTATTTAAAAAGATGGAATGTGATGGTCAACCCTGAAAAGTTTACACAAATCACCTTTGCCCTGAGAAGAGGAGACTGCCCCCCGGTCCAACTGGATGGTTCTACCATACCTAGCAGCGTCACAGCCAAGTACCTGGGTCTGGTTCTCGACAGACGATTAACTGGGAGACCTCACTTAGTAAGCAAAAGGAAGCAGCTTAACATTACTCTAATGAAGCATCATTGACTTATTGGCAAGAGGTCCACCCTGAGGCTTCATGTCAAGCTGCAGACTTATGAAATTATTATCAATCCATATGGACATATGGAATTGACATTTGTTGCACTGCCAGCCGTTCTAACTATGATTTAATACAGAAATTCCAAAACAAATGCACGCCTACTCCACTCTAACTTGGAGATACACAACGAGCTAAGAATCCCTTGGGTTCACCAGAAAATTTCGAGGCTGACCAAAGCCCACCTGGAACGCCTAAGCAGCCATATCAATCCCCTTTTCAACAACCTCCTAGACAACAACACCGTACCACTCCATCTGAAAAGATATCACCCCTTAGACCTTCCACTCCGCACAAATTAAACACGTTGCCCCACTCTCTAACACCTTACTATGCCACACGGATACATAAACTTAAATGCCAACGCCTAATCTTTCAATTTGCTGATTGTCCTACTGAACAGATTGCAATAATAAAAACTTGACATACAAAAAAAAAATAAATTTTTTTTATTATTACGTCTCTTGCATGACCTTTCAGCTTAGTCTTTATTAGATTAGTTGCTGTTATTTCATGTGATCCTTTTAGAGAATCGATGAGATGTGTCTTTGAAAAGTTGTAGATTTTCTGCCTTTCTTTCGAACTCTGTCTGCGCAATTATTGGAATATTTGATTCTTCTAGTGTTCAGATTCAGTATCAATAACTGGCTTTGATTCACTTCATCAAGCTGAAGGTCTTCATTTAAGGTCAACAAGTACATTTAAATCAATGTTCCTTCTGATGCCAATATTTTGTATTTTGTATTTTGATAATGCTTGTCATGTGCTGTTGTAAATTTGTTGTTATATATACTTGCGTATTGACATGGTATATTAACGTATCAACTGTGATCGTTATATCTTTGGCGATATATTTGTATAATTTTTCGAATTTGATTTTGTGTCTATTTATATTTGAAGCTTATACCCTAACTTATAACTCATCGGTGACGTCAATTAAAGATGCAAACGCACCAAAAATATTGTTTCTGAAAATATTGTATTTGCCTCATTTATAATTTTTAGGCTTACATATGGCAAGGAGGAAAGTACTATGCCTTTTTCTGTTTTATTGAAGCTGTTTAAGTGGAGTAGCAGTTCAAACATAGTCTAGCCTTCTTGGCTTCCTTTAGTCGAAGAGCAGATGACAAATTTGCAAATCTTGTGTAGTGGAATATTGTATGCTGACGTCATTAAAAAAAAACATGCAGCTCTGCACCCCTTTAGTCGTTGTGACCAGCGCTGATTTGATTGGAATGCATTTGTGGCGGTGACTCATTTGCTTGTTCAAAGCGTAGCCTGCTATCGCAAATTCCATCGACTCTAAAGCACGGCAATGGTGCTCAAAAAATGCGGAGACTTCTTCATGTGTCTGTATATGGTCTGACATGTCTGACCTATCCAATTGCTCCTCTCATTTAGCTTGCGATGCCATATCGAGCCTTTGCAACAGCACTTGAGCTATCATAGCGCTCGCTATATGGTCGATGCTGTCTAGGCTGCCGAGCGCGCGAATATGCACATTAAATTTGTCAGTCAGCTCTCGCAAATTGCTGATAGATCCATTTTCTACCTTCCGCAGCCCCAAGATCACAACTATGTGTGCCTGAAATGTTAAACGTCGGTTAACGTTGTTGAGCTACAGTGCCAAGATTGATGCCCGAGCCCAGCGCTGATTTGTTTGGAATGCCTTTGCGGTTGTGGCTCATTTTCTCGCTCGAAACGTAGAAACGTATCGTGCTCAAGAAATGCGTAGATTTCTTCATATGTCGGTATATGGTCTGCCATCTCAGACCTATCCAATTGCTCCTCTCACTTAGCTTGCTGTTATACCGAGCCTTTGTAGCAGCACCTGAGCAATCACAGCGCTCGCTATCTTCTCGGTGGTACTTTAGACTGCTGAATGTACGAATATGCACACTAAATTTGGCAGACAGCTTACGGTGATGGATTCATTTTCCATTTTGCGCATCCCCAAGATGTCTACGATGTGTGCTTGAAATGTTAAACGTCGGTTATAAAATGGTTTTTTTTAATAAATGTATAGCCATTGTATATTTATTGGGCGAAATTTGAATTGACTGAATTGTATCCAACGCTGCGCCATCTAACTAGTACAGTAAATGCTGCAGCTCCACCACTAAACGAAAGTGGTTTTAGTGGTGGCAGTGCTGGAACTGGATGCAGCTTAGTCTGGTTGAGTATGGGGCTGAACGACACTTGAGCTCTTTAATTTCTGACAGCTGATGATTGAACAGATTATCAAATCATCAAAGATCATGCGCAGACCACTTACCATTTCGTCAACGTCGATCAGCTTAGTTTGTTAATGTGATCCAAGAACACCGTCAAGTTGCTCTTTCATTGTTCGGTCGTGCTTTGCATGCAGCGTTCGTATACCGATTTCGCTTTGCACTTGTAAAATATTGTAAAATATTGTAAATTAACTTAGGTATTGAGCATGCATAACAAAAATATGCAAACGACAATTACACTGATTTTTGTAGATGACTGCATATACATATGCATATGCATATATGATTGTTGGTGTTCGTGTATACATATATACATATGTATGAATAGCCAGCATATTAAGAATTTGAATGCTTGCGCACTGCTGAACGAAAATGTCTCAAGTTAATCACTTAAAGTTATTCAATTATACTAATGTCCGATCAATTAGAAAATTCACTTATAAATGTTCAGGTGGTGGCTTAACACGCACTGGAAATTGTTTTAAACCCGCCACTGTATTGCGAACAGTAAGGAAGATCGCGAAGTCATAGCGTGGCGGCGAACGAAAACTACTAAAATTATGCAATCACGACTTATTCTTTTGTCAATATAGAATTGGATTTGTTAATTTATGTAATCTATATGAAAATGTATTTAATTTAAAAATATATATAAATTATAAAGATCACGTCGCCAAATGCTAAGTCTTAAGCTGTAACTATAAGTTAAGTTTATATATAGATTATTTAGATCACGTACTCGGGAAAATAGTCATGAGGCTAATTTAAACTAGAGGGATGGGTTAACTTCGGCCATGCTGAAGTTTGGTAATACACTGCAATTGTAAAGGATATTGATATAGTTTTCTCTTTTTTGCCACGCCCCCAAAAAGTGGATAAATATAATTTTTGTTTAATCTATTGAGCAGAGCAATAGTAACATATATCAAATGTTGAAGCTGTAACTACAAAACTTTGGAAGATATAATATCCTCCGATTGACCACGCCCCAAACAAGCGGAGATATATAATTTTTCCCAATTTTGTCGAAACGGTGAAGCCTAATGGGCTTAGATATATACGCTATAACTTTTTCTCTGGGGAGTTTGATACAAATATATGTTTGAGGATTCAACCCTCTAGCTCTAACAGCATCCAAAATATGGGAGGATTTATGTTAAGCACTATATATACTTTCCCGATTTGCCACGCCCCAAGTAGGCGTGGATATATAACTTTTTAATCAATCTGATGCGAGAAGTCAGAAGTATATTACTTTCGATACTTGGATGTCCAAGCTTCAAAACTGTAGAAGATATAGTTTTACCCGATATGCCACGTCCCCAAAGGGCTTAGCTAGATATGCTATATATTTTCATATAGGGTGCGATTCATCAGTATATATTCCAAATTTCAAGTGAAAAAATGATCATCGAGGGACATCGAGTGTTACACAAGGACATCGAACGACATCAACTGACATTAAAGGACACCACAAGACCTCACACAGAAGCACATTCAGTAACAGCTGCCACAGAGCACCAAGACAGGATACTGGTGGGCAGCTTTAGCAGATAGACAACTTTGGCAAATTTTGAAGTGTGTGAGTGCTAGTTGCGGCGTAGCCGTGCGTACTCGGAGTGAGTACGCTGTCTCTTGCATATAAGTAGGAGTGCTCGAGGTGAATCCAGCACAGTAGAAGAGCCTGTATGAAATCCGCGCGGATTGCCGGAGTATACAGAAGCGTATCCTGGAGAGAGATGTATCGCACTCGGAAAACCGGAGTGCCTCGTAAATTGCGAATCACGCTGCCAAGTGTGCCCATAAAAGGCGACTCCTTGCGGGTTGCAGGCAGGATAACAGCAACTGTAAACAATACATAAACATAAGCCAATCGAAGTACAAAATATACTGCACAAACTTAAACATAACCGAGACTTATTACTATCGCAGGAGCCTACAATTAGAAATATTTTTGGCACAAACACACAGTCGACTGATCTCAGCCCAGCTTAAACTCGGCATAACCGAAGGTTCGTTACAACTGGTACCCAACTTGGGGGCCCTGCGATATTAATAAAAGTGAAAATCACCAAATGTTATAAAAATGGTACAAGCATGAGTATATCACCTAAAAACAAGTAACAAAGCTCTAGTCGGGTCTACCCGACTACGAGATCCCCTGAACCAAGTCCGAGCTGATGTTTTAAACAACATACTTAAACTTACATCTTTTATCAATACATATTACCTCTGCGCGCATATACATATGCACACATATACACAGGCACACATATACACATGCAAGTTAACAATACAAACTGTTATAGTATTAATTAGTTAATTGTTATTCTTAAGTGTTCCATTGCCACTGTTTCGAATGCGCTGTAAATTGTAGTGATTAAGCTAGGCTTAATGTCCACAACGATAAGCTCGACATGCAACTCTGTAAATATCGTGTTAAGCCACTTCCTGTACAGAGCACCGAAAGTCAATCTCTTATCCTATCGAACCTCAACGGAGATACACGTACAATTACATAGCGCCCTAGACTCAACAGTCAGGCAGCAAGCACATTGTTTAAATACATCTTCCGGCAGAGCCGACCGATAATTGCAATAAGTCGCAAGGCGAATGAAAGGATATACACCAAGTGACCCGGATCAAGACTGTAAGAAGCGAACACTAGCATCTTTGAACGCCATCGACCAACTCACAACTACATCCATCGCTGGACCTTGACTACCCACGTGGCTTGAGCCAGGAGTGGATGCAGATCAGAATAACTGGCGCCCAATAGGATTAATATCGAAGTAGAACACCCCAACGGGTTTATTATTGAGATAGGAGAATCCACGTCCCCATAAACACATGTAAGTGACTGTTCGAAAAAAATTAAACTTTTTTTTAAATTTTAAATAAAAAGAAAATATTTTCTTTTTTTGTGTGAAAAATAAGAAAATATAAAGAAAACATTTTTGAAAAGTTAAATGAATTGGCAGCGCGTAATGAGCGTTGCGGCAAGTAAGTACATTTTAAGGACAAAAAAGAATAAAAATAAATCAGAATAATATTTAATTCTGCTTCACCTATTGCTCATGAGTTGGACTTATAGAGAAGTAAAAATCGAGTACGACAGTGACGAAGATAGATAGTTAGGATTTATTCCAGAAGCAATTAACCAAGTAGAAATGGATCCAGCAACATTGAAAGCAATGGTAGACAGTGCAGTGAATAGCGCCCTCATCGAACAAGAGAGGCGGCTAAAGGATGAGTTCCGAGCGGAGCTTGAATCAGTTAGAGGTCAGGTTAGTGCCCTGAGAATAGAATCCCCACAGGTGGAAGTATATCGGAGAGTGACCATTGACCCTAGCGTGAGGTGTGAAGTGAGGTTGGACATTGTTAAGTCAGTGCCTAATTTCAACGGAGAGCACGAAGAGTATGTGTCTTGGAGGCAAGCAGCTGTTCAAAATGTACGTAGGTAGCGAGGCGCACTATGAAGCCGTGGCCATCTTAAAAAACAAAGTCGGTGGACCAGCGCGTGCTGTACTAACGTCGCACAATACGGTGCTTAACTTTGATGCGATAATTGGAAGGTTCGACTGCACATACGCAGACAAGACGTCATTACGGGTACTGAGACAACAATTAGAGCTTGTTAGGAAAGGTGATTTAGAGTTGATGGAGTATTACGATGAGGTAGAGAAGAAACTCACCCTCGTAACAAATAAAATAGTAATGACTCGGGACGAACGAGGTGCGGTTATTCTCTGTGCGGAGATCAGAGATGACGCCCTTCATGCTTTCATGGCAGGACTCAAAAAGTCCCTGAAAGCCCTAGTTATCTCAGCAAATCCCATAGATTTGCCATCATAGCCGAGGCTATGAGCGCAGAAGTCGACGAGGAAAGTGATCAGCTGAATTTTTTAGTGAACGCTCCCAACTGCCGTTCGTCGAGCGACGGTTGGCTGGCAAGACACTGAAGATCCTCATCGACACCGGGGCGGCAAAAAATTACGTTAAACCTATGAAAGAGTTAAAAAACGTAACACCAGCCGACACCCCATTCACTGTGAACTCCATTCACGGGTCCAGTGAAATTAAACAGAAATGTCCCATGGTAATTTTTAAGAAAATTGCCACATTCTTCATATTAGATACCCTGGACACCTTTGATGCCATCATAGGCTGCGATCTGCAAAAGCAGGCGGGGGCGACGATAGACTTATTGGGGAGCAGCATAAGCTACGATGGTACTTCGGAGGAACTCAAACACCATCCCTGCGACAATGTGAACTTCACACGAGTCGATGACATCGTAGTCCCAGAGTCACTAAAAGAAGAGTTTAAAAAAATGATTTTAAAGAGACTAAGTGCATTTTCGACCTCTAACGAGGCACTGACTTTTAGTACTTCGGTTTTCGCCACAATCCGCACCGAGAATAGAGAGCCAAGATACTCAAAGCTTTATCCGTACCCCATAGGTGTAGCAGTTTGTGAACAATGTGATCACACAGCTGTTAAATAATGGCATCATAAGACCATCAAAATCTGCGTACAACAGCCCTGATTGGGTTGTTGACAAAAAGGGGACAGACGCTAATGGCAACAAAAACAAACGCCTTGTCATTGACTTCAGAAAGTTAAGTGAAAAAACAATTGCCGACCGGTACCCAACGCCAAGCATCCAGATGATTTTAGCGAACCTTGGGAGGGCAAAGTTCTTCACCACGTTGAATCTTAAATCCGGGTACCACCAGATATACCTAGCCGAGAACGATCGCGAAAAAACATCCTTCTCAGTGAACGACGGAAAGTATGAGTTCTGCCGATTGCGCTTTGGGTTAAAAAACGCGGGAAGTATCTTTCAGAGAGCAATCGACGACGTCCTGCGAGAGCAGATTGGCAAGATATGCTATGTTTACGTGGACGACGTAATCATTTTCTCTGAAAATGCCACTGACCATGTCCGCCATATCGACAAAGTACTCCAGAGACTCTGCGACGCTAACATGAAGGTATCTAAAGAGAAGACAAGGTTCGTCAAAGAGAGCGTCGAATATCTAGGTTTCATCGTCACTAACGAAGGAGCAAGAACCGACCCAGAAAAGGTCAAGGCGATCCAGGAATACGCCGAGCCAAAAAAATTGTATGCGCTGAGATCCTTTCTAGGCCTTGCCAGCTACTATAGGGTGTTTATCAAGGACTTTGCATCCATAGCAAGGCCTTTGACCAGCATACTAAAGGGCGAAAATGGAATTGTGAGCAGACACATGTCCAGAAAAGTAGCTGTCGATTTTAACGAATCTCAGCGTGACGCTTTCAACCGACTTAGAAACATACTAGCATCGGAAGATGTCATGCTTATGTACCCGAACTTCAAAAACCATTCGACTTAACCACTGACGCTTCTGCAAGGGGCATCGGAGCAGTATTATCCCAAGCGGGGAGACCAATTACCATGATCTCCCGAACGTTGAAAACATGCGAATCTCACTACGCTACCAATGAAAGAGAGTTGTTGGCCATTGTATGGGCCCTCGGCAAGTTGCAAAACTATCTGTATGGTACTAGGGAGTTGCACATCTTCACAGACCATCAACCTCTTACATTCGCAGTGTCTGAAAAAAATACTAACGCGAAAATAAAAAGGTGGAAGGCTTTTATTGAAGAGCACAATGCCAAATTGCACTATAAGCCAGGAAAGGAGAACTTTGTTGCAGACGCCTTATCCAGGCAAGAGATTAACACCTTTCAGAACGAGCCACACTCTGACGTAGCCACCGTTCATAGTGAGGTTTCCCTAACGCACACCATTGAGACAACGTATAGACCCTTAAACTGTTATAGGAATCAAGTGACCTTAGAAGAGTCACGCTATACGTTGCACCGAAGCTTATACTGTTCGGTAGAAAGACTCGCCACTTAATTCACTTTACAGACAAAGGTGATCTTATAAAGGCGTTAAAACTTGTGGTGAACCCCGATGTGGTAAACGCGTTCTATTGTAGTCTCCCGACTTTAGCCGCCTTCCAGCACGAGTTAGTTTCGTTGTTCCCGACAACTAAGTTCCTGCACTGCAAGAATATAGTCGCAGGCATCAACAACAAAGGCGAACAGGTAGAAATAGTCAACACCGAGCATAATCGCGCTCATAGAGCAGCGCAAGAAAATGTGAAACAAGTACTCCGGGATTACTATTTCCCAAGGATGACCAAGTTAGCTAACGAGGTGGTACTAAACTGCAAAGTGTGCGCTGCTGCCAAATACGACCGGCATTCGAAGAAGCAAGAACTCGGATGGACACCGATTCCGTCATATGCAGGTGAAAGATTGCACATCGACATATTTTCCACCGATCAAAAACACTTTTTGTCTTGCATCGATAAGTTTTCAAAATACGCTATCGTTCAGCCGTTAGCATCAAGGGCGACAACAGATGTTATCAGCTCTATTCTAATGATTGTTAACACTTTTCCCAGTACAAAGACAATTTACTGTGACAATGAACCATCATTAAATTCTGAAACGATTACTTCGTTGTTGAAAAACCAGTATAACATAGACGTCGTTAACGCCCCCCCCCCACTACATAGCTGTTCAAATGGGCAAGTGGAACGTCTCCACGGCACGTTAATAGAGATTACTAGGTGTTTGAAAATAGATAGGAAAATTAGCAACACGGTTCAGGCAATCATGAGGGCGACAAGCAAAAGCCGCTCGATGTAATACACGCGGTCCCAAAAGAGAAAAAATCAAAAATAGACTATAAAAAGCCCAGCAAGACCAGCTAGCCAGATGCAACCCTAGCAGGCAGGACAGGGTGTTCGAGGTAGGAGAAAGAGTCTACCTTAAAAATAACAAAAGGCTAGGCAACAAATTATCTCCGCTGTGCACAGAAGGCGCCATACAGGCGGACCTGGAAACGTCCGTACTTGTTAAGGGGAGGGTAGTCCATAAGGACAACTTGAAGTAATCGCAATCGTTTATATTAAAATCCACTTGCACGAAACAAACATCATTACAAAAAACACAAAGCCTTACACTCACGGTCGAGCACGCCAATTCAATTACAATATGTCCCACAATCTGCATTATGATAATTCAGAGTTAATTTCTACCGAACAGCTCACAGGTCCCGATAGTTTAGATAATGCAACTCATCACAAGAGACTTGGAGCTCGCAGTGCACCTCTCCATTAATCGCGAATAAGTTAATTTCGACACACGCCGCACTAACAACAAGCACAATGACCTCTTTAACTAATGCAATCGCATCAACAACAACAACTGCAATGGTCTACGTCACTAACAATGCGATTACGACTCCGTCATCAATTTCTGCATCGTTAGCACAAAACTCAATTTACAACATCGAGTGTAAAATCCAGTGCCAATTTCGGCAACAATAAAAACACGCAAGCCGATAAGCCTAAGCAAAATCAAAAAACGGGTTCGGCTGTGCAGACTGGTATGGATCGCTACATTCATATCAAGCGAAAGCTCAGCCCACAAAATATTAAATCTGGAAACAAACTTAAAATTACTCGAGGCAATAATAGTGGTGGAATCATGGGGGCATCGAACCCAAATAGATATGCCATACTCGCAGATGCTGATCCCCATCCTGTTCAGCAGACCGAATCAAACGAAGGGGGCGTACCAAAAAAAGTTAAGCCTCCACCTATATACATTCGCGAGCAAAGCTCAAGTACATTAGTGAACAAACTATCAGCACTAATTGGAAACGCAAAATTTCATATAGTTCCTTTAAGAAAAGGAAATATTCACGAAACAAAAGTGCAAATTTATGCAGAAGCAGACCACCGTGTAGTGACCAAATACCTGAATGAAGTAGGTAAAAACTTTTATACATACCAGCTCAAAAGCTCCAAAGGACTTCAAGTTGTCATAAAGGGAATTGAATCAACAGTGACACCCGCAGAAATCATTGGAGGACTCAAAGATAAAAACTTCCATGCAAAAACCGTCATAAATATATTAAATAAAAACAAAGTGCCACAACCACTCTTCAGAGTTGAGCTCGAGCCAGAGAGCAAAATTCTAAAGAAAAACGAAGTGCACCCAATATATAATCTACAGTATTTGTTGAACCGGAGAATCACTGTAGAAGAACCGCACAAGCGCAACGCTCCAGTGCAATGCTCAAATTGCCAGGAATATGGGCACACCAAGTCGTACTGCACGCTACGACCAGTCTGCGTCGCTTGTGGTGACTCTCACGAATCTTCCGCCTGCTCCGCCAACAAAGAGGATATAAACACGAAAAAGTGCGGAAACTGTGGAGGAAACCACACAGCAAATTACAGAGGATGCCCAGTCTACAAAGATTTAAAAAACCGTATCAAGCGCGTGCCAGCAGCACGAAATCATAACACACCTTACGGAGCTCTAACTTCCCAAACTACACCAGATGTATTCTTCGCCAAAGCAGCCAGGTCTTCATTTGGCCCCGTAAATACCATTAAGGGCATTTCGTTTGCTAGTGCTCTAAGAACAGGTCTAGAAAAACCAGCCCCCTCAACATCTTCACTTCATGAAATCCAAACAGAGCCGTATATGGCAAACGTTCAGCAGCCCATGGAGCAACCACAAAGTTCTATTGAAGCGCTTATAACCAGTCTGCAGCAAAGCATGATGGACTTTATGTCATTCATGAGAACAACAATGGAAAACCTTATGCAAAATCAAAACACTTTAATACAGATGCTTGCATCCCAACACTCAAAATAATCAATGGCTTCTCTTCGTATAGCCATGTGGAATGCCAACGGTGTTTCACGGCATAAACTCGAAATAACTCAATTCCTCTATGACAAACACATTGATGTAATGCTGTTCTCAGAAACGCACCTAACAAACAAAAACAACTTTCAAATACGGGGTTATTTGTTCTACGGTACAGATCATCCGGACGGAAAAGCACACGGCGGAACCGGAGTTTTAATTAGAAACCGCATCAAACATCACTTCCACAAAAGATTTGCAACAAATTATTTGCAAGCTACTTCTATAAGCGTACAAACCGAAAAAAGCAAACTTAACATAGCCGCTATTTACTGTCCGCCGCGCTTCTCAGTCTCTGAAGATCAATTCACAGACTTTTACAGATCTCTTGGTGATCGATTCATAGCAGCAGGAGACTACAATTCCAAGCACACACTCTGGGGATCTCGACTTGTGAACCCCAAAGGAAAGCAATTATATAATGCAATAATCAAAATAAGGAATAAACTTAATTTTGTTTCTCCGGGTAGGCCTACATATTGGCCAGCAGACCCTAGAAAACTACCAGACTTGATTGACTTTGCAGTGACAAAAAACATCGCACGGAATCTGATAAGTGCCGAAGCACTCACGGACCTCTCATCCGACCACTCTCCTGTTCTATTCAATCTTCTTCAATGTCCGGAAATCGCAGATCATCCACATTGGCTCACAACTCACAGAACCGATTGGCTTATGTACAAAAAATATGTGAGTTCCCACATCGATTTAGCCGAGCAGCTCAACATCGAAGCCGAAATTGACATCTCTGTCGACGCACTGGAATCTGTTCTCATAGCAGCAGCCAAAATCTCAACGCCACAAGAGAGGAACGTGCAAACCAACCAATCGAAAACCAATCTGCAAATTGAACAACTTGTGTTGGAAAAGCGACGACTGCGACGAAACTGGCAGTACCACAGATCGCCATCATCAAAGCGACTGCTTAAGGAAGCTACACGGAGACTCACCAGGGCTCTTAAGCGGGAAGAAGAAAACGCACAACATCGGTACATAGAGCAATTATCGCCAACCAGTACAAAGCATCCACTCTGGAAAGCTCACCCCAGTCTTAGCGCGCCGACTGAAACAGTCATTCCAATTAGAAACTCTATTGGCAGTTGGGCCCGCAGCGACAAAGACAGAGCCAGCACATTTGCCTCTCATCTTCGAAAAGTTTTTCAACCAAATCTTGCAACCAATTCATTTGTACTACCGTCCGCAGAAACTCACATCCAAACTGCGACCGTGCCAATTGAATTTCACCCGAATGAGATTGCCAAAATCATCAGAGAACAATTAAAACCAAAAAAGTGTCCCGGCGAAGATCTAATAACACCAAAAATGATAATTGAACTTCCGAACTGTGCAATTTGCCTCATCTGCACTCTATTTAACGCAATTACTAGACTTGGATATTTCCCAAAAAAATGGAAAAAGTCTGTCATCATAATGATACCGAAACCAGGAAAAGATCACACAACACCATCATCCTACAGACCAATAAGCCTTCTGTCATGCCTGTCAAAGCTACTTGAAAAATGCATCCTAACGCGTCTAGTTCCATATTTGAGAGAGCACAACATAATCCCAGCACATCAATTTGGGTTTCGAGAAAACCATGGAACTATAGAGCAAGTTAACCGTTTAACATCAGAAATACGTACTGCATTTGAACATCGGGAATACTGCAGTGCGATATTTCTTGATGTATCTCAGGCATTCGATCGAGTCTGGTTGGATGGCCTAATGCACAAAATCAAAACGTTACTGCCTGAATACACTCACAAGCTTTTTGAATCGTATCTATACAATAGAGTATTTGCAGTGAGATGCAAATCTACTATGTCTGCGGACTACATTATAGAAGCTGGAGTTCCTCAAGGCAGCGTACTCGGGCCTACCCTCTATGTCCTGTACACAGCGGATATCCCTACAAGCGTACGTCTTACAACATCTACGTTTGCTGATGACACCGCGATTCTAAGTCGCTCTAGATGCCCAGTTCAAGCAACAGTACAACTAGCTGATCATCTGGTGGTAGTGGAAAAGTGGCTAGCAGACTGGCGCATTAAAATAAACGAACAAAAGTGCAAACACGTAACGTTCACTCTCAACAGGCAAAGCTGTCCTCCGCTGACCCTAAACAACAAGCAACTTCCCCAAGCTCATTATGTTACGTATCTCGGAGTTCATCTCGACAGGCGCCTGACTTGGCGGAGACACATTGACGCAAAAAAAATGCAGTTAAAACTTAAAGCTAATAGCCTTCATTGGATCCTAAACGCCCGATCACCCCTATGTTTGGACTTTAAGGTCCTCCTCTACAACTCCGTTCTTAAACCTATCTGGACTTATGGCTCTCAACTATGGGGGAACGCAAGCAGCAGCAACATTGACATCATACAACGAGCACAATCCAAGATCCTAAGGACTATTACTGGGGCACCATGGTATGTTCGAAACGAGAACATTCACAGTGATCTGAACATTCGACTAGTAAAAGATGAAATAGCACACCAAAAAGCGAACTACACCATCAAACTCTCAATGCATCCTAACCATCTTGCGAGATCTTTATCTCGGGTATGCAACCAAACCCGTCTTCAGCGCAACGACCTTCCAGCCCAGCAATAAAACCTCGAGGCCCGTAACCTTCATTCAGTCAACATGACTGTCAATTATTTAATATTATTGTAAGATTTGATAAACTTATTGTTAGACTCCTTCAGGAGTAGATCCAATAAATAAAAGCAAAGTTAAAAAAAAAAAAAAAAAAAAAAAAAAGACTCATGTTGATTGAATATTCAAGGGTCAGAGCTATCGTAAGAAGAGCATGATATGTCCTGTGGGCCACAACAAATCCGCACTGCACAGTCATAAGGACACAGCAGCTGAAAGCGACAACGGAGTTATGACAATAGCAAAATACGCTACCACCAACGACGCGAGGGCCGCAAAAAATCGACGCACGACGTTTGCACCAGCAGAGTACAGGAGGTTCGGCATCACGCCGCACACAACTAGTTACGCGAACTGCTCACAATTATCATCGTCGACGAGCAGTCGGCGAGAGGTGGGTTGGATGACGGACCCACGACTACAGCAAGACGCACACGCCTAATCACGTGCGAACGCACAGCGGCAATGCTGACACCAAGGAAATCCACAACCAAAGCTGCAGGCGTTGGTGAAAGGGTTAGAGCATCGCCGAGGACGGCAACGATCTCAAGGGGGAGAACAGTTAACACTACAAACTGTTATAGTATTAATTAGTTAATTGTTATTCTTAAGTGTTCCATTGCCAATGTTATGAATGCGCTGTAAAGGGTAGTGATTAAGCTAGGCTTAATGTCCACAACCATAAGCTCTACATGCAACTCTGTAAATATCGTTTTAAGCCACTTCCTGTACAGAGCACAGAAAGTCAATCTCTTATCCTATCGAACCTCAACGGAGAAACACGTACAATTACATAGCGCCCTAGAATCAACAGTCAGGCTGCAAGCACATTGTCTAAATACATCTTCCGGCAGAGCCGACCGATAATTGCAATAAGTCGCAAGGCGAATGAAGGGATATACACCAAGTGACCCGGATCAAGACTGTAAGAAGCGAACACTAGCATCTTTGAACGCCATCGACCAACTCACAACTACATCCATCGCTGGACCTTGACTACCCACGTGGCCTGAGCCAGGAGTGGATGCAG
>JAWNOY010000357.1:0-99561 GCA_035045545.1 Drosophila gaucha | reverse complement strand
TGTATATGTGTGCATGTGTATATGTATAGGTTGCTCGGACCTGGTTCAGGGGATCTCGTAGTCGGGCCGACCCGACTAGAGCGTTCTTACTTGTTTTCTTTTATCTTTTTCCCCCTCCCTGTCATACCAGCCTATAAATCCGGCAGCCCGTTCGTAAGTAGCGCACGCGATATTGGCTTCCGTCTGCCTACACGATCCTCGCGAATCGGATCCAGCTCAGCCCACTGCGCGCTCGGCCCAGCCACCGGCCCACGACGCCTGTCGCTGCAACGTGGGCGCACCGGTCCCATCGGTTTTGACTGCTGTGGTTGTAACGTCGGGCGGCCTGATGCTGCTGCTGCTGATGCTGCTGCTGCTGAAGCTGCTGATGCTGCTAAAGCTGATGCTGTTGATGATTTACGAGCTCCAACCACTATTAATTCGTACGGCATGTTTTTTGAGGTATGTGCGATGTTTAACAGACGATATTTTTCAATGTTAGTTCTGATAATTCATAAAAACATTTTTTTCTGAAAGATAGCTTTATTCTTTTTAATTTATGCATACATCAGTTTGCTGTATGTATGGACTACAGTGAAGAAATATTGGATATGGTTCTATAGAGTATGTATTGTTAGAACCTATGTAACAAATTCAATTATTTAACTTTCTCGAAGGTTAAACCAAAGACATTGCTTACGCTTCTATAAAAGAAGATGCTTTTCCAATGGACTAGGGGAAAGGATGACTTGGACTGTAAGGACTATGGAACTCTATTATAATTAGCTATGAAACTAAATTTGATGTGAGTGTCGGTGACTCTCAAGGAAGTGGTAATTTATAATGCCTTAAAAGGACTGTAAAGTTTCTGGCAAGGACAGCAGTACGGGAATGTATGTCTACCAAGGGAGCAAGAAAACCTAATCTATTTTATTGAGGGGACAGGCAACGCTGACAAATATGAGTATATATTGGAAGAAAAATTTGCTGCCATCGATTTCAAAACTCGCAGACTATGGTGAATTCACGAAAACAACAGGTAGAAGCATCATCTCACACTGCCAAACAAACTATTAATTGGCTGGAATAACGAAATTAAGGTCAAAAAAACCAATTAAGCTCGAAGATCCAAACCCAATAGAAAATATGTAGCCAAACAATGAAAAGAAAACTAAGAAAGAAACCTCAAAAATTTTTTCCGAATTAAAAATAAAGTTGCAAGATATTTGGGATTTTATTTTAACAGATCAATGTCAAAATTTAATTAAAACAATACCAACACGTTATACGTGTGTTATGAAAGTCACAAGGGATGTTACTCAAGAAAAAGTAGAAAAATTTATAAAATTAATTGTTTTGTAGTAAATAATAGTAAATAAATTTACAAAGCGTTAGAATTAGTAGTGTTCACATTTTTTCTATCAGTGAATCATTTTGGAAAACGTAATTTTGCTATTGTTGTTGTTAGACGTACAGCAAACTGATTAATGCATAAATTGAAGAAAATAAAGCTATCTTTCAGAACAAATGTTTTTATGAATTATTTAAACTAACATTAGAGGAAATATAGTCATCTAAACATCGCAAATACCTCAAAAAACATGCCGTACGAATTAATAGTGGTTGGGGCTCGTATATATATTTTATATAATTAATTTATATTATATTATATTTTTATACCCTGAACCATTTGAAAATGGGAAATCAGAGTATAATGGTTTTGCAAAAAGTATGTAACAGGCAGAAGGAGGCGTGGCAGACCCCACAAAGTATATATATTCTTGATCAGGGCGACGAGCTGAGTCGATTTGGCCCTGTCCGTCTGTCTGTCCGTCTGTCCGTATGTATGAACGCGTCGATCTCAGAACATATAAGCGCTAGAGACTTCAAATTTTGCATGACGGTTTGTGTATACAGCGCGCATATCGAGTTTGCTTTAGATATTCGATACATTTTTTCGTTTCAATGATATCGATTTAAAACGTTATCAAGATTCAGTTTTTTGACCATATCTTTTACATATTTTTATCTACAGCTACCAAATTTTGTTTTTAGCTTTTTGTAAATAAAATACATTTTCTATTTTTTCATATTTTGGATACCGGCTCCACATTTCACAAAAAAAATTTATTAAAAAAAAAAATTATTAAAGCCACAATTAAATCTTTTCAAATTTTTTAGTGAAAACCGTATTTTCAATAAATTAATAGCATTCAATGCAGAAAATTAATATATAATAAAATTATTATATAATAATACAGAAGTTATTAAAGGAAACATTGTAAAAGCACGCGGCAGCAGCCTGTACGTGTGCACACATACATTCAAATCAACTACGCAGAAATCGGCGCGCGTACTTCTGTGTGCATGATATGTATATGTGTGCATGTGTATCACTGTTGCCAAATCAGCTTTTTTCCCGTCAAATCGGGCTTTTATGAAAGAGCAATTGCGGAAAAAATTCCAGAACAGCGGATAGCGGGAAATATAGCTTTTAAAAAAAACCGATTTAGCTGTTTTTAATTTGACTTAATATTTGCATGATTTCTTATAAAATTGAATACAAAATGCTGAAAATTTCAGTAAAACTTTTTGTGGTAAGCAAAAAAAAGGTTGTCAAATTAATATGACTGCATTATTGAAGACATTTTTTTTTTATTAAGAAAAATTTTGCAGAAAAATTGAGGAATTCAATATATTTTCCTACAAATCATACAAAATTGGCTTCGAAAATTAAGCTTTTTTCCCAGCTTTTTTCTCCGAAAACTTCGCTTCATTTTGGGTCTATTTTTCCTTGATCTAGCTTTTTTTGCTCAACAAAAGTTGGCAACACTGATGTGTATACAAATGTGTGCACGTGTATATGTGTGCATGTGTATATGCGTGCCTGTGTGTATATGTGCATGTATATATACGCGCTGAGGTAATATGTATAGATAAAAGATGTAAGCTAGGTTGTTTAAAACATCAGCTCGGACTTGGTTCAGGGGATCTCGTAGTCTGGCAGACCCGACTAGAGCTTTCTTACTTGTTTTATATAGGCTATCTTATTATTAAATAATATTTTTCTTATGTAAATTCATATATTTTTATTTTTTTGTTACCTTCTGTTGCACACGTATAGTCAACATAAATAAATAAAATAAAATAAACAAGTAAGAAAGCTCTAGTCGGGTCTCAGCCCGACTACGAGATCCCCTGAACCAAGTCCGAGCTGATGTTTTAAACAACCTAGCTTACATCTTTTATCTATACATATTACCTCAGCGCGTATATATACATGCACATATACACACAGGCACGCATATACACATGCACACATTTGTATATACATGCACACATATACATACATGCCATGCACACAGAAGCACGCTCGCCGATTACTGCGTAGTTGATTTGAATGTATGTGTGCACACGTACAGGCTGCTGCAGCGTGCTTTTACAATGTTTCCTTTAATAACTTCTGTATTACTTAACGGATTTGAATGCAATTTTCTGCATTGAATGCTATTAATTTATTGAAAATACGGTTTTCACTAAAAAATTTGAAAAAATTAAATTGTGGCTTTGATAATTTTTTTTTAATAAATTTTTTTTGTAAAATGTGGAGCCGGTATCCAAAATATGAAAAAAATAGAAAATGTATTTTATTTATAAAAAGCTAAAAACAAAATTTGGTAGCTGTAGCTAAAAATATGTAAAAGATATGGTCAAAACACTGAATCTTGATAACGTTTTAAATCGATAACATTGAAACGGAAAAATTTATCGAATATCTAAAATAAACTCGATATTTTCGCTGTATACACAGACCATCATGCAAAATTTGAAGTCTCTAGCTCTTATAGGTTCTGAGATCGACGCGTTCATACATACGGACAGACGGACAGACGGACAGACGGACGGACGGACGGACAGACAGACGGACAGGGCTAAATCGACTCAGCTCGTCACCCTGATCAAGAATATATATACTTTGTGGGGTCTGTCACGCCTCCTTCTGCCTGTTACATACTTTTTGCAAAACCATTATACCCTGATTTCCCATTTTCAATGGGTTCAGGGTATAAAAATAAATGTGTGTAAGTATATAGATGTAGGTAAGACAAACTTACGCAACACGTCTACAGTGCGAATGCAATTACCTTAAAATAATTTTGTTTATAAAAGGCGTGCTGTTGTTCCTGACTCCACTACACAGTTGCGTACACAGGTTTCATATTTCAATTTATGGAAGAGTTTCAAAAATTACCCGACTTACTAATACTCTGTAAATTATAGTAAATAGAAAATATAAGTAATAGTAATAATAACTTTAAATAGAATACTAATAATAACAATAATAATAACTATTGGCAAATAAAAAGAATTAAAAATAATGAAAAAACCTTTTGCAAAATGCAAAAGATAAAATATGCGTGGAAGCGTTTCCAGCCAGGTAAGCCACAATTCGAAATACTATCTGGATATGTACAAAAACAGCACACTGCACACGCCATATATATACATATATGATACATACATATGCATATACCCCATCGTGGGTGTCTATTGAAATTGAAAACGATTACAGTTCGGGGCAATATCCCAATCGAGTCCCGAGGGTGGCTTCCAATTCAAAAGCATGTGTCCTTTCACGGAAATAAAGGGTACGTAGAGACAGAGAGAGAGAGAGAGAGAGAGAGAGAGAGAGAGAGAGAGAGAGAGAGAGAGAGAGAGAGAGATAGCGAGAGAGTGTGAGAGAGGGAGATAGAGATAGGCAGATAAAGACTAAAATACCCACTGATGAGTTGGCAATAATTCGGTTGAGTGGTTACTGTCAACAGGCAAATAGAATAGAAGGTGTTCCAAATGAGGGCGGGTAATCATTATTACACACTGAATGTTCTTGTCATTGTTGTTGTTGTTGTTGTTGTCGATGGTCTTTTGTTTACACGTAAAACATCATGCATATTTAATTGGGTTAAATTGCTGGACGATTAACATTTGAAAATGAAATGCGCGGATAATTGAATTTACTTTGCCTAATTACAAGTGCTTTTTGTCCACAGGTAAGTAAGTGGGTACCTGTAGCCATAGGAAAGCTGCATTTAACAGATTACACAATTTAGTTGAAGTATGTTCCAATTACCAAATTGAGTTGCATGATTACAAATCAGATTAAGCTGATAATATTTAATACTCCCCCACATGCTCTATTCAAAATTTTATCAGACTTACACCTAAGGTTGGTTTATACGAGAATTGATATATTTGATATATATATTACAGCAAGCCTTGACAGTTCAATCTCTAACAGGCGACAACTTGAGAACATATCATTATAGAACATCGTTGCTTACTCCATTATATATATCTTTATATGTATATACAAATTTCATTTCAAAAATTGTGAGATTAGAACGGACGAATATTGGAACTCACAATGTTCCTCCGTTCTAGTTAAACTACGATTGGCTTAATGAAAAAAGCTTCAATTCCCAGTTCGATTAGCATTCGTGATGATCATTAATAAGTCCCAAGGCCAGACAATGTCCGTTTGCGGCTTAGATTTAGAAAATCCATGTTTCTCGCATGGCCAATTTAATATTGCATGCTCACGTGTTGGTAAACCATCCAATTCATTCATTTTATCAAAATACAGATTAACTAAAAATATTGTGCACCGAATAGCGCTTAATTAAATTTAATTAATTATACTAAATAATTGAATATAAAATTAATCGTGTATTAACCATGCTACGGCGAAGCGTGGCCGGGTCTCTAGTATATATATATATATATATATATATATATATATATATATATTTCTGACAACAGTATACACAGAAGCTAACACCTAAAATGCTGTCTTTTTATAATAACTGCACCATTAATGAAGCGCATAGTATACATATTTGCTAATTGTTAATGATTCTGATAGTCGACTTGTTTTAGTCCAAGTAATCAGATAAATATATATACATATATATTTGATGTGTGAATATATATATATATATACCATTATATATATATATATATATATTATATATATATATATATTATATATATATATAATGGTGCAGTTATTATAAAAAGACAGCATTTTAGGTGTTAGCTTCTGTGTATACTGTTGTCAGAAAAAAATGTTTTATTTCTTCAGTATGGACCAAGCTGAAAAATAACAATAGTAATGCCGCTTTTGTAGGATGACCACAACCACTGCCATTAGACCCCAAATTTATATGGCCCATTGAGGATAGATTTTTCACTATTTGTTCTATTGGTTGGATCACGAACATCTTTTTTAGCCCGACCTTTTCGTTGGCGAATAAAAACAACAACAACATCCTCAAGTTCTTTACTGATTTTAAAAAACAATTTTTCTTCACCTATTAATATGGTATTGACGTCCGACATGAGGAGAAAAGTGAAAATTTCTGTTTCTAGTTTTTATACATATGACCAGGGTGGTGGAGAGATATACGCATAGATCGATAAACCGATTAAGCTGTTGATCCTGATCAAGATCAGCCTTGCAACTTATGTTTTAACAAAGAAAATTGTTGCCTACTTTTTAATTTCAAGGGAGAACACTGAACAAAGACCATAAAGCTCAAAAAATGAAGAATGAATTTCAACAAATCTGAAAAAATTATCAATTTTAAATTTCATTTCGTCTTTTTTTATCGATTTCATGGAAATGGAAATGAATTTATACAAACTTGATTGTAGAGTCATCAGTTTTTATAGTTCCTGATATATAGACTGACACGTTTATGGATCATGGATGCTCTTCAAGAAATTTCAAGTTCGGGTAAGCCATCTTCATTATATTCCATTTGGGATATGTAAACCATGTATGTATGTATATTTATGTAAGATACAAAGCTCTTTCGGTAATCAATTATTGTAATATACATTTTAGCATCCCATATGCAAGTACAAGTGATGTTGGGCTATACCTTGTTAAGTCCGAGAAATGCCTTGTCTAAACGAATATTGGATTATATTAACTGATTTCCGTGCCCCTTTGCATTATTATCATTATAACATAAATGGATTTTACACTTTAACAAGGTAACATCACTTTTAGTTAATTTCAACGAAACACGCTCCGAAAAATATATGAAATCTCACGTCACGAAATAACCAAGAAGACTGAATAGCAGAACGCATTTCCGTTCGTCTGACTTTGTGCAAAGGCCACCTTTTACCGAATATACAAAAAAGTTGATTGCCCAATGAATAAATAGCAAATGAGTCGAATTAACCAATCAGGACTCAGGCAATAACAGTTATCCCAGCAATGGCTGCATGGCAGAGAGAGAGAGAGTGAGTTTTGTTTATATGTGCGGCCATGTTGGTAGCCAATTGGAAAGCCAGATTCACAATGTGGAGGCGTGCTCTTTGACACTTTGACACTTGGATACGCATGCGTATTGGTTGAGGAGACAACCCTCTTGAGGAGGTACACATCCAGCGTTAGCCTCGACGTCGACATCGACATCATACCATCTAATTTGCACATAACACGTATTTTGTATTTTGAATTCAACGAACTGTGAATATTGCTTTTAATTTAATTAACTTTTCCAACAAAATTGTGGCATGCAAATTAAATTAAGTTATTGGACAAGGGTGTAAATACATATACATATATAGATGTATACAGGTATGTATAAATACATGCTGATCTGTTTGTCCGCCTGTTTGTCCGTCCGTAATGGGATTTTATTCATTATCTTGTTCGCATGACATATTGTAGTTAGATAGATATATTTAAAGCGCTTGACAGCAATTTCTGTTGTCACTTATAGCAGGTTACTTAAACTATTGCGTAAGCTGCATAATTGGCAATCCCACATAAATTAATACCCCTTCGCATTCTCATATAACCAGATTCGCCCCACATTTCACCCCACCAGTTCTTAAGTATCCAGAAATCTTTGTCATATCCAATCAGCAGCATCGCATGATTAACCGAACTAGAGGTACAGGAAACATCATCGTAAATGCCGTCGCTATAAAAAAAAGAAGGAAAAACAAATTAAACCAACTGTCAATAAAGTGTATTCAAATAAAATTAAAATACATTTTCAATATATTGAACAAAAAGAATGTGATTTTTATATCTATTCGTCCCCATGCTAACCTTTTCCGCAACTATTCTCCCTTTTATTTATAAATGTTTTTATACCCTGAACCCATTGAAAATGGGAAATCAGGGTATAATGGTTTTGCAAAAAGTATGTAACAGGCAGAAGGAGGCGTGGCAGACCCCATAAAGTATATATTCTTGATCAGGGCGACGAGCTGAGTCGATTTGGCCCTGTCCGTCTGTCTGTCCGTCTGTCCGTCCGTCCGTCTGTCCGTATGTATGAACGCGTCGATCTCAGAACATATAAGAGCTAGAGAGTTCAAATTTTGCATGATGGTCTGTGTATACAGCGCGCATATCGAGTTTGTTTTAGATATTCGATAAATTTATTCGTTTCAATGATATCGACTTAAGACGTTATCAAGATTCAGTTTTTTGACCATATCTCTTACATATTTTTAGCTACAGCTACCAAATTTTGTTTTTAGCTTTTTGTAAATAAAATACATTTTCTATTTTTTCATATTTTGGATACCAGCTACACATTTCACAAAAAAAAATTTATTATAAAAAAAAATTATCAAGGCCACAATTTAATTTTTTTAAATTTTTTAGTGAAAACCGTATTTTTAATAAATTAATAGCATTTAATGTAGAAAATTGCATTCAAATCCGTTAAGTAATACAGAAGTCATTAAAGTTATCAATTGTAAAAGCGCGCGGCAGCAGCCTGTACGTGTGCACACATACATTCAAATCAACTACGCAGTAATCGGCGAGCGTGCTTCTGTGTGCATGGTATGTATATGTGAGCATGTGTATCACTGTTGCCAAATCAGCTTTTTTCCCGTCAAATCGGGCTTTTTATACCCTGAACCCATTGAAAATGGGAATTCAGGGTATAATGGTTTTGTGACAATGTATGTAACAGGCAGAAGGAGGCGTGGCAGACCCCATAAAGTATATATATTCTTGATCAGGACGACGAGCTGAGTCGATCTAGCCATGTGCGTCTGTCCGTCTGTCCGTCCGTCCGTCCGTCCGTCTGTCCGTCTGTCCGTCCGTCCGTCTGTCCGTCCGTATGAACGCAGTGATCTCGTAAACCACAAAAGCTAGAGATTTGAGATTTTAGATATATATTCTTGTATACCATACGCAGTACAAGTTTATTTTTTTTTCGATAACTCATCCTATTTCCTTATTATCGATAACAATCGATATTTTGACTTTGTTTTTAAGCTATAACTTTTAGACCATAATACCTAGAGACACCAAATTGACTATGTAGGTTGCTGTGATGTAAATACAGATAATAAACCTTTTAAATTTTGGATACCTCCCCCCATTAGCCCCATAAGTGGAAAAAACGTATTTCAAATACTAGGGAGTTGGGATTTCGTATATATACACCTCTAGATGTCAATATTATGTCCTGAAAATTTCATTAAGAAAGTAGATCTAGAACCGAAGTTATTTAACAATGAATTTCTCATAATGCTGCCCAGAATGGGCATGCAAGCGTAGCCGCTAAATCATCTACGCAGTAAGCGGCGCGCGTGCTTGTGTATGTATATGTGTGCGTGTGTGTGTGCACGCAGAGGGTAATATGTACCGGTAAAGATATAAGCTAGATTGTTTAAAACACTGCCTCGGACTTGGTTCAGGGGATCTCGTAGTCGGGCAGACCCGACTAGAGCTTTCTTACTTGTTTGAAAGTGGAATTGCGGGAAAAATTCCAGAACAGCGGATAGCGGGAAATATAGCTTTCTAAAAACTGATTTAGCTGTTTTTAATTTGACTTAATATTTGCATGATTTCTTATAAAATTGAATACAAAATGGTGAAAATTTCAGTACAAATTTTTGTGGTTAGCAAAAAAAAAGGTTGCCAAATTAATATGACTGCATTATTGAAGACATTTTTTTTTTATTAAGAAAAATTTTGCAGAAAAATTGAGGAATTCAATATATTTTCCTACAAATCATACAAAATTGGCTTCGAAAATTAAGCTTTTTTCCCAGCTTTTTTCTCCGAAAACTTCGCTTCATTTTGGGTCTATTTTTCCTTGATCTAGCTTTTTTTGCTCAACAAAAGTTGGCAACACTGATGTGTATACAAATGTGTGCAAGTGTATATGTGTGCATGTGTATATGTGTATGTGTATATGTGTGCATGTGTATATGCGCGCAGAGGCAATATGTATAGATAAAAGATGTAAGCTAGGTTGTTTAAAACATCAGCTCGGACTTGGTTCAGGGGATCTCGTAGTCGGGCAGCCTCGACTAGAGCGTTCTTACTTGTTCTATTTGTAGTATCTTTCAGAAAGTCTTGTGTCTAGAGTGCTCAAAGATGACTTCAACCTAAAGTTCTTTATCAAAAATAAGTTTAATTTCGATATTGATTGATACTTATACAAAGGGGTTCCATTAGAAGAAATATATTTCGGCGATCTCCCCATTAAACTTCAAATTTTGATTTCGCATTAAAAATTTATTCTCGTTAGTAAATTTTTAAGTTGACTTTAAATGACATATTGATTTAAATACCTCTTTTCAGGCTTACCTATATAATTGAAAGGTCTTTGGTGTAGCGTTTATAGAGACTGCAACTGGACCAACAAGAGCCACAGCTGCTTGGATGGCATTTTCGTCATTTGCCGGCAAAATCGCCCATGAGGTGACATTAACAACGGCCAATTCGCTTACAAATTGGCAAGATCCTTTCTAAAAAGAGATGTATTTGTTTAAATAAAGTTAAACTATAAATATACTTGACAAGAGAGTTCTACAGAGAATTCGTAAAGATACTTGGGTGGGTTGAAGCGACTTAAAAGAAATAATCAACTTACGTCGAAAGACAGCCATTGTCCTTCAGTTGTTGGCCAGAGGCAGATTGATAAGTTGGGTGGTAAACCAATAATATAATTACATATAGCTGAATAGTAAATGAGATCCGTTAAACACTTTCGAATCTTTCGAATCTCTGACTCATTTACAATGGTGGAGATGATGGTAAAGCAAGTTTGAACAGTTCTAAGAGTGCAAAGATCTTTCTTTGAATATAAAAATACAATTGAGGGGGTTATTCCCAGCATTGGCTCCAATCAAATGCAATCAATCTTGACTTACATTATCATTTACCTGTTCAGCAGAGCATATTCTAGCATAGTTATTTTGGATTTACCTTTGAGGCGTATTTGTAGTCAATGGATCTCATTAGACCCCCGGTGGCCTGTAGATATCGAAGTGTGTTCCGTAGTGAGCCGCCCGTACAGCCCTGATTGCCATGCGATATGCTACAGTCGACAATTTGTTGCTCACTTAGGGCCAAGATTTTGCCGGTGCGCTTAAAAACTTGGCCCTCAATGCTCTGGGCAATGCTGAAGGCGTAGCATGAGCCACAGCTCTGCTGATTATACGACGGTGTCAGAAACCCCTTTTTCCGCCAGTCCAAGCTATCTGGAATATTATCCATTAGCGTCGATCCGACAATGTCTGCCATATTGTCAGCTGCAGATATCGGCGGACTCCTTAGCAAACGTAAATAGCCTTTAAGGTACGAATCTGTACTCTGGAAGCGTAAAATCATAAAACTTAATTTTACATATTCTGTATGATGACCATTTTAAATATTGATCATACTGAATATATGAGATCTGTGAGAAAGTCAATATTTCTTAAATTTAAACATATTTTACGTAGAATACAATTACATATCAAAACAAGTAAGAACGTTGCAGTCGGGCGCCACCGACTGCGTCAGACTCTGTTCCTGTTAAAGGTGTGTAGGCTCAATAAATATGTAGACCGTCCGTCCGTCTTTCCGTATGTTTGAATGCGAGATTATTGAGATTCCTTTTTTGAGCATGTCTTTTACATCAATTTAGCTACAGTCATAAAATTTTACATATAGCTTTTTTAAAATAAAATACTATTTTGGTTTTTATATATTTTGGATACTGGCTCCACATTTCACAAAATCAATTTAATATAAGTTCAGTTGCAAATAAAGCCACATTCAAATTTTTTATACCCTGAACCCATTGAAAATGGGAAATCAGGGTATAATGGTTTTGCAAAAAGTATGTAACAGGCAGAAGGAGGCGTGGCAGACCCCATAAAGTATATATATTCTTGATCAGGACGACGAGCTGAGTCGATCTAGCCATGTCCGTCTGTCCGTCTGTCCGTCTGTCCGTCCGTATGAACGCAGTGATCTCGTAAACCACAAAAGCTAGAGATTTGAGATTTTAGATATATATTCTTGTATACCATACGCAGTACAAGTTTATTTTTTTTTTCGATAACTCATCCTATTTCCTTATTATCGATAACAATCGATATTTTGACTTTGTTTTTAAGCTATAACTTTTAGACCATAATACCTAGAGACACCAAATTGACTATGTAGGTTGCTGTGATGTAAATACAGATAATAAACCTTTTAAATTTTGGATACCTCCCCCCATTAGCCCCATAAGTGGAAAAAACGTATTTCAAATACTAGGGAGTTGGGATTTCATTTAGAAAGTAGATCTAGAACCGAAGTTATTTAACAATGAATTTCTCATAATGCTGCCCAGAATGCAGCCCAAGCGTAGCCGCTAAATCATCTACGCAGTAAGCGGCGCGCGTGCTTGTGTATGTATATGTGTGCGTGTGTGTGTGCACGCAGAGGGTAATATGTACCGGTAAAAGATATAAGCTAGATTGTTTAAAACACTGCCTCGGACTTGGAGCGTTCTTACTTGTTTTTAATTTTTTAGGTAAAACCGTATTTTTAATAAAATATAAGGATTTATGCAGAAAGTTTTATCAAAATCCATTAAGTAACATAGCAGTTATAAAAAAATAAAAAAAAACATTTTAATAAATGATAATATCACGCGGCAGCGATGGGAATCGAACCTGGGTCACGCGCTTCGCATGCCACCGACTCTACCCACAACACCACGGCGTCTCTTGCGCGACTATGTGCCAAACTGAGTTTGGAAGTGTTTTGATTTGGTTAAACAGACTTGCGTTGTGGTAGCGAAGACCCTGCTTCAATCCCCAGTTAGGTCAACTAGAATTTGTTTTACGGATTCTTACATTATGATTATTATTATTTTTTTTTTTCGTAAATTTAAATTTCATGAACAGTAACCCACATGTCAAATTTGGATGCTCTACGTCTAAGACTGTAGCAGATACAGTTTTACCCTATTTGCCACGCCCCAAATGGGCGTAGCTATATATAAAATATATTTTTGGATAGAGCTAGGATACTAGTATATATATTCCAAGTCCCAACTCTTTGACGGAAATATTGCCGAAATTATCACGGTTTTAGTAAAAGATATAGTAATTCCCGATTTGCCACGCCCCCAGAAGACGTGGATACATAACTTTTGACTTATCTTAAGAGGAGGTCAACAGTATCCCACATGCAAATTTGGACGCTCTAGCTCCAAAACTGTAGGAGATACAGTTTTATCCGATTTTCCACGCCCTTAATGGGCGTAAATATCTATAATATATATTTTTGATTCCGAGTGATCTACTTGCACATGTATTCCAAATTTCAAGTCTCTAGCTCTTAATACGCTCAAAATATTATAAGATTTATACAAATCGCTATATATATATTCCCGATTTGGTACGCCCCCAGGGGGCGTGGGTATATAACTTTTTGATCTAACTTAAGGGAAGGTCAACAGTAACCCACATGCCAAATTTGGATGCTCTAGCTTCAAATCTGTAGAAGATATAATTTTATCCGATTTGCCACGCCCACAATGGGCGTAGATATATAATCTATATCTTAAAACGTCCGCGTGGTGTACACGAATATATATTCTAAATCCCATTTCTTAGACTGCAATATTGACTAAAATAACAGCGTTTTAGTCTTAATAGATATAGCATTTCCCGATTTGCCACGCCCCCTGTGGGCGTATCGGAAAAATACTCAAACTTGATCTGACGCGGATACACACGAGTATATATTCCAAATTACAAGTCTCTAGCTTCTATAGTGTCCAAATGCTGCGCGTTCATACAGACAGACGGACAGACGGACAGACAGCAAGACGGACATTGCACAAATCCAATAGACTCTTTTTCCCTTTGGGAACAGAGTCTAATGACATGGGAAGTTACAAAGCTACAAAAAGGGATGCCGCATGAACTGAATACAAGACAATTAAACAAAAACTTTTGCGAGAGAAAAACATATATTTTCTATTGTGATTCATTCGATAATTTTGGAGATCATCTTGAGCCGATCGCCAGGAGAACCAACGACAACGACCTTCGACTGCGTAAAGAATGACTTAAATATGAAACAGGGCAAGCACATAGTGATTCATAATCATAATCTTGATTCATAATCGGAAAAGTTTAAAATAGTTCATGTAATTCCCCGAGGAGTTCAAAAACGTACATAAATTGCAAGAAAGATGGAAAACAAGTAAGAACGCTCTACCCCGACTACGAGATCCCCTAAACCAAGTCCGAGGTGTTTAAGCAACCTAGCTTAAATATTTAATCTACATATATACTCTCTGCTACACGCACACACATACACATGCACACACAAGCACGCGCGTCGATTACTGCTTGGTTGATTTGAATGTATGTGTGCACACGTATAGAGAAAATGCTATGCTGCTGCCGCGTGCTTTTGCCAGTTTACAAAATGTTTTCTTTAATAACTTCTGTATTACTTAACCTATTTAAATGCAATTTTCAGCATTGCATCCTTTTATTTTATAGAAAATACTGTTTTAGCCAAAAAATTTAAAAATATGAAATTGTGGCTTTGATAATTTTTTTGTTGAATAAATTGATTTTGTAAAATGTGGAGCCAGTATCCAAAACTTAAAAAATAGAAAATCTATTTTATTTACAAAAAGGTAAAGACAAAATTTGGTAACTATAGCTAATGATGACTAGAGCTAAAGATGTAAAAATATATGTTCAAAAAAGTGAATCTCGACAACGTTTTAAATCGATATCATTGAAACGGGAAAATTTATGCAATATCTAAAACAAACTTGATATGCGCTGTATAAAAAAGGACCTTCGTGCAAAATTGTAAATCTTTAGCTCTTATAGGTTCTGAGATCGACGCGTTCATACATACGGATAGACGGACGGACAGACAGACGGACAAGGCTAAATTGACTCAGCCTTGATCAAGAATATATATATACTTTATGGGTCCTGCCTGTTACATATTTTTTGCAAAACCTTATACATTGATTTCCCATTTTCAATGGGTTCAGGTATAAACAAGTAAGAAAGTTTTAGTCGGATCTGCCCGACTATGAGAGCTGTCCGAGCTGATGTTTTAAACAACCTAGCTTACATCTTTTATCTATACATATTACCTCTGCGCGCAAATACACATGCACACATACACACAGGCACGCATATACACATGCACACATATACACATGCACACATATACACTTGCACACATATACACATGCACACATTTGTATACACATGCACACATATACATATCATGCACACAGAAGCACGCTCGCCGATTACTGCGTAGTTGATTTGAATGTATGTGTGCACACGTACAGGCTGCTGCAGCGTGCTTTTACAATGTTTCCTTTAATAACTTCTGTATTACTTAACGGATTTGAATGCAATTTTCTGCATTGAATGCTATTAATTTATTGAAAATTCGGTTTTCACTAAAAAATTTAAAAAAATTAAATTGTGGCTTTAATAAATTTTTTTTTTTAATAAATTTTTTTTGTGAAATGTGGAGCCGGTATCCAAAAATATAAAAATAGAAAATGTATTTTATTTACAAAAAGCTAAAAACAAAATTTGGTAGCTGTAGCTAAAAATATGTAAAAGATATGGTCAAAAAACTGAATCTTGAATCTGAATCTGAATCTTGATAACGTTTTAAATCGATATCATTGAAACGGAAAAATTTATCGAATATCTAAAACAAACTCGATATTTTCGCTGTATACACAGACCATCATGCAAAATTTGAAGTCTCTAGCTCTTATAGGTTCTGAGATCGACGCGTTCATACATACGGACAGACGGGCAGACAGACGGACAGGGCCAAATCGACTCAGCTCGTCGCCCTGATCAAGAATATATATACTTTATGGGGTCTGCCACGCCTCCTTCTGCCTGTTACATACTTTTTGCAAAACCATTATACCCTGATTTCCCATTTTCAATGGGTTCAAGGTATAAAAATGCATAGTTTATAATGGGAGATGCTTTTACTTTCAATGAAAGACTAATTGAAGAACCATTCTCAAAAGCTGGAGTTTTGTTTTTGCTTTGGATATAAATGAACTGGCATTAAAAAAGCTTTTATATGGTACTCTCTTGCAATATAGGTATCATCTATGGTTTGATAATTTAAGTGTGTATATTATTATTGCTTACCATGTCAGCCATTGTGTTTGTTGTTAGTCGAAAGCTGCTTTTACCGGAATCGAAGTCTTTATTGTGGTCGTTGACAATTTGATGATTCTCTTCGTAGGCCTTGTAGCTGCGCACTTCATCATATAAACGGATATAGCTTCTGTTGTTAATTTTCTAAAAATGGCAATTGATTGAATCAATGTTTTATTTAACAATTGCTTTTTAATTATTATTATATCCTGAGCCCATTGCAAAAGGGAAATCCACAGTATACTAGCTTTGTTGTACCTTAAATTGTTCGAACTGCTCTTTATACATTTGACTTGGGTCATTTTGTTGGCAAATTATCAAATTGCCAGCGTAAACAATATATAATAAAACAACAGCGATCCGCATTGCTGCAATTGAACAAATGAATCGCTTAATTTATTCCAAATTATTTGTTGTTCTCTACCCAAATTTTGCAATTGCAATTCAGCAAATAAATTAACATTAACGGGTAACAACGCTCTGGTCGGGACTGCCCGACTACGGCATCCACTGAACGTTTGTTCGAGCTTGCAATTTTACATACATACCGACAGATAATAATATGAATGCAATATAAAAAAAAAATAAAATAAACAAGTAAGAAAGCTCTAGTCGGGTCTGCCCGACTACGAGATCCCCTGAACCAAGTCCGACGCAAATTTACTAACGAGAATAAATTTTTAATGCGAAATCAAAATTTGAAGTTTAATGGGGAGATCGCCGAAATATATTTCTTCTAATGGAACCCCTTTGTATAAGTATCAATCAATATCGAAATTAAACTTATTTTTGATAAAGAACTTTAGGTTGAATTCATCTTTGAGCACTCTAGACACAAGACTTTCTGAAAGATACTACAAATAGAACAAGTAAGAACGCTCTAGTCGAGGCTGCCCGACTACGAGATCCCCTGAACCAAGTCCGAGCTGATGTTTTAAACAACCTAGCTTACATCTTTTATCTATACATATTGCCTCTGCGCGCATATACACATGCACACATATACACTTGCACACATTTGTATACACATCAGTGTTGCCAACTTTTTGTTGAGCAAAAAAAGCTAGATCAAGGAAAAAATAGACCCAAAATGAAGCGAAGTTTTCGGAGAAAAAAGCTGGGAAAAAAGCTTAATTTTCGAAGCCAATTTTGTATGATTTGTATTGAATTCTTCAAGTTTTCTTCAAAATTTTTATTAATAAAAAAAAGGTATTCAATAATGCAGTCATATTAATTTGGCAACCTTTTTTTTGCTAACCACAAAAATTTGTACTGAAATTTTCACCATTTTGTATTCAATTTTATAAGAAATCATGCAAATATTAAGTCAAATTAAAAACAGCTAAATCAGTTTTTAGAAAGCTATATTTCCCGCTATCCGCTGTTCTGGAATTTTTCCCGCAATTCCACTTTCAAACAAGTAAGAAAGCTCTAGTCGGGTCTGCCCGACTACGAGATCCCCTGAACCAAGTCCGAGGCAGTGTTTTAAACAATCTAGCTTATATCTTTTACCGGTACATATTACCCTCTGCGTGCACACACACACGCACACATATACATACACAAGCACGCGCGCCGCTTACTGCGTAGATGATTTAGCGGCTACGCTTGGGCTGCATTCTGGGCAGCATTATGAGAAATTCATTGTTAAATAACTTCGGTTCTAGATCTACTTTCTTAATGAAATTTTCAGGACATAATATTGACATCTAGAGGTGTATATATACGAAATCCCAACTCCCTAGTATTTGAAATACGTTTTTTCAACTTATGGGGCTAATGGGGGGAGGTATCCAAAATTTTAAAAGTTAATTATCTGTATTTACATCACAGCAACCTACATAGTCAATTTGGTGTCTCTAGGTATTATGGTCTAAAAGTTATAGCTTAAAAACAAAGTCAAAATATCGATTGTTATCGTTAAGGAAATAGGATGAGTTATCGAAAAAAAAAAATAAACTTGTACTGCGTATGGTATACAAGAATATATATCTAAAATCTCAAATCTCTAGCTTTTGTGGTTTACGAGATCACTGCGTTCATACGGACGGACAGACGGACGGACGGACAGACGGAATTGGCTAGATCGACTCAGCTCGTCGTCCTGATCAAGAATATATATACTTTATGGGGTCTGCCACGCCTCCTTCTGCCTGTTACATACATTGTCACAAAACCATTATACCCTGAATTCCCATTTTCAATGGGTTCAGGGTATAAAAACGGAAAAATGGACGGACGGACAGACGGACGGACGGACAGACGGAATTGGCTAGATCGACTCAGCTCGTCGTCCTGATCAATAATATATATACTTTATGGGGTCTGCCACGCCTCCTTCTGTCTGTTACATACATTGTCACAAAACCCATATTCCCTGAATTCCCATTTTCAATGGGTTCAGGGTATAAAAATGAAATAAAAAATTAAATCGAAAATATTTTTTTTAAAAATTGCTTTTGATCAGATACCAACTGTCTCTTAAACGTGACATATATCTTAAGTGTAAGATCGCCAGCTCAGTATTATCTTAGTTTTACCTCCATGCTTACGAAGAAATTTATTGCCCTATTGAGAGGGTGCTAAGGCCAACCATAATTTATCTCTTTCAGCGTCCCGGAGGAATTTGAATGTTGAATGTTGGAATGTCAACTACTTGCCAAGCAAGCATTTGTGACAATGGCAACTTATTTCATTGTTGTCAAATATAATAAAATATATATAATAAACTATTTGAACTTCTTTTTTAAATTTAACATGATTTATATGAGAATTCATTTCCTCAATTCAATATCATTCTTCTGTTCTTTGATAAATACAAGTAATTTTATCGATTATCAATTTTCTTATCGGAACCCGAGTGAAATTCGGGATCAAGCACTTATCCCAACCGTCCCGTACTTTTTCAGAATATTTCCAACCCGCAGGATTCCCGAAAATGCCGATCCCAACGCCCATCTCTAGTTCAGGGGATCTGCGTTCTTACTTGTTTGATTTGTGTAACTCATAGTCGGGCGTTCCCGAATAGAGCAGTCTGACTTGTTTTTAATGATGTAGGTATTCATATAACAACGCTCATAATATAAGTATTGCTAATTGGTTATTAAATTTAATTTGGGTCGTGTGTTGGGCATTAACTTTGTATCATGACTCACCCCGTCAATGCTGCACGACACAACTTTGTATCAAAGCACTCAGTGCTTAAATACTACAATACATAATTCCTATACAATACATTACATGAGATGTTAAATCGACCATCTCAGCGGGTATATCTAAGTCTCTCTCTTTTTCTCTCTGTCTCTGCTTATTAATTAATTATAATATGCAAACACATTTTTTTTGTTATTTCATGTATATTCGCTAAATATAAATAGAGGATAATATATATTCTAACTCTTGGAGAACTTTACTCCGAAAGAGTCCTTATAAAATGTGTCTTCTATTTACTATACCCTGAAAATGGGAAATCAGGGTATAATGGTTTTGCAAAAAGTATGTAACAGGCAGAAGGAGGCGTGGCAGACCCCATAAAGTATATATATTCAATTCGGGGCATAATGGCTTGGTTGGTACAGTACATAACAAGTATTCGTAGCTGTTCCCACAAAATATATATATATTCTTGATCTGGATCAACAGCAAAGTCCACTTGTACCCGAACGTCGTCCTAGAGGGATGGGATAACATGGGCAATGCCGAAGTTTGGTAAATCCCTTGCAATTGTAGAGGATATAGAAGTAACCCATAAAAACTGGTGTTTCAAGTTTCAAGACTCTGACTCTAAGGGCGCCGCATATATTGAGGACTTTTGTTAAACACACCACGCCCCTAATGGACGTGGGTATATAACTTTTTGATCCATATTAAGGAAAGGTCAACAGTAGCTTACTTTGCAAATTTCTGTGATCTAGTTCTTAAACTGTAGAAAATATAGTTTTTCTCGATTTCCCACGCCCCCAAAAGGCATAGATATATATACTACTTTTTTTTGTAAAGGGGTGTAATAGACGAGCATATATTCCAAATTTGAAGTCTTAGATTTCCATTTGAGCATTTTGATTTGTTTTATAGATTGAAAAAAATGTTCAACGCCATCTATTGATTAATATTTCATTGTTCTCTAGTCTTTCAAATGAACATAATTCTTGAAGTCTGAAATCAAATCACCGAGCTTTTGTACGCTATCTACCAACTTCATAATAAATACTGTAATACTTATTACAAACTACTATTACATTACATTTTTTCCGACCAAAGTGGAGTTTGTCATTGCTTATGGTTTGATTTCAAAAAAGAGAAATTTTACGCCATTGCTGTTGAATAAATAAGCATATAAAAGAATTTTTTGAAGTCAACTTTGTGTGTTCAGAACCATCAGGATCGGTTGACGTTTAGGAAAGATCTGTACCAAATATATATCCCTGTATGTATTTCATTATGAATGCGACCCCTTGCATACTCTATTCTGGTAAATTCTGTTCTAATACTGTGCGCGTTCCGTTTCTAGAAACCTGACAGAGTTGCCTGTCCTGCGCAGCCTATAGGTGACAACGAGGCGCTAAATGTGAAAAATGTCTCGCCGCATGAAGCGTTCGGTTCGCGATGAAAGTGAATTTAATCCAGTAAAGAATTCGCGTCTACGCAACTACCCCCGTAACATTTGCAACCGTCTATCTAAAACGGAGACACAGAATCGGTTTGAGTCTGAGCTGAACTTACAATTAGCTTTCCACAAGCGTGGTTCCTGTCCCTGTTATTTGTTTTCTCAAAATTAATCCATCTATTATATTCAAATTTGCAGTTTGATAACAAAGAACACAAATATGCCAGTTGAAAGCTCTTTTAATGACCTGGAAAAAATGGTAGATTATAATAGTTATATTAGTTATATTATTATATATATAAATTATATATACTCCTGACCAGCACTACGAGCTGAATTGATATTGCTTTCTCCGTCTACAAGGACCGTGGAAAATCGGAAATGTCCATATGTCCTTTTAAGATAATTTATTATAGGGAGCTGTTAGAGCCAGAACATTCAAATCTAAATAATATAATTGTATGAACCACACCTAGAAAAAAAATATAGCTACGCCCATTAGGTGGAAATACTGTTCTAAATTCGTTGTAAGCATGATGGGACTCCAACAAACATCGGATCTCAAATTTTGTCGAAAAATGAACTAAATTCCCAATAAACAAAATAACCGAGTAAAAGCTTTTTTCCTATATAACATTTTAGTTTCCTTGCAGAACTTTAACTATTTCGCTTCAAAGTATGCAACAAAAATAGAAAGTCTGAACAAAGGTTCGTGAAAAAAACTGGAAGTGCTTAAAAATCTTTCATAGACTTGCGGACAGTCGGTGCGATCTTTGGGAACCGAATTTTGGTTGAAAGTTTTTCTAAAGTACCAGGCAAAAATTAATATATATCGGTTAAAACTGTGTAGTCTACAAGGTTACACCTAGAGATCCAAATATTAACAAATAGCTCATATGACCTCTTCTACAAACTTATCAATAATAATATCAACCACTGTGGGGGCTTGGCAAATCAGTGAAAACTATATCTATTTCTTTTAAAATTGCAATCGGCATGGCCGAAGTTAGTCGTCAATCTATATTATAGTTTTAAACAAGTAAGAACGCTCTAGTCGGGTCTGCCCGACTTCGAGATCTCCTGAACCAAGTCCGAGGCGGTGTTTTAAGCAATCTAGATTACATCATTTATCTGTACATATTAGGCTAATGTTAATAGCGTCTGCGTGCACACACACACGTACACATATACATACACAAGCACGCGCGCCGCTTACTGCGTATATAATTGTTAAATAACTTCAGTTCTAGATCTACTTTCTTAATGAAATTTTCAGGACATAATATTGATCATGTAAAGGTTTATATATGCGAAATCCCAACTTCCTAGTATTTGAAATACGTTTTTTCCACTTATGGGGCTAATGGGGGCAGGTATCCAAAATATAAAAAGTTTATTATCTGTATTAACATAACATAACAGAAAGCTACATAGTCAATTTGGTGTCTCTAGCTATTATGGCCTTTATGTTATAGCTTAAAAACAAAGTCAAAATATCGATTGTTATCGATAATAAGGAAATAGGATGAGTTATCGAAAAAAGAAAATAAACTTTTACTGCGTTCATACGGACAGACGGACGGACAGACGGACAGACTGACAGACGGACGGACGGAAAGACGGACATGGCTAGATCGACTCAGCTCGTCGTCCTGATCAAGAATATATATACTTTATGGGGTCTGCCAAGCCTCCTTCTGCCTGTTACATACAGTTTGCAAACCCATTATACCCTGAAATCCCATTTTCAATGGGTTCAGGGTATAATAAACATATCTACATTTGCGAGACAGAATGAATTTGTTTTAATACTAAACTTGTTTATGTTTATTACTTTTCGCAGACTATGAACCAAAGCTGTTGGCTAAATTGAAATTGATCCACAAACTACAGAACGGGCTAGTGCTGAGGCTCATTCGCTCTGTATTTTGGACAGCACTCTGATTATCGAATACGAACAGATCACAAATGTTTTTATGAAAACATGACCAATCACCTAATAGATATCCCTGTGTGTACTTCATTATGAATGCGTGGCCCTGCATATTCTATTCTGGAGAATTCTACTCTAGTACTGTGTGCCTTCCGCATCTAAAAAAACTTATCAGTGTTGCCTGTCTGCGCAGCCTAGAGGTTACAACGAAGAAGCGATTAATTCAGTAAACGAATCGAGTCTAAGCTTTTTGCAACCGTCTACACAGAGTCGGTTCGAGTCTGAGCTGAACTTACAATAAGCTTTCAATAAGCATGGTTCCTGTCCCTGTTATTTGTTTTCAGTATTAATCTATGTATTATACACAAATGTATATTCAAATTAACAGTTTGATAGCAAAGAACACAAATCATTCAGTTCAGATAAATAGTAGTTTGTAAGTTGTAACCATAAACCTGGTTTGTGTCCAAGCTAATTCTACGTTTTCCATAGCAATCAGATTGCATCTAACAAAAGTTTCTTATATTTATACCCTTGCAAAAAGTGTATATTAATTTTGGTCAGGAGTTTGCAACGCAGAGAAGGAAGCATCTCCGACCATATAAAGTATACATATATATTCTTGATTGGCAAGACGAGCTGAGTTGATATAGCCATGTCCGTCTGTCCGTCTGTCTGGATCAACGCAATCTCCTCCGAGACTATAAGAGCTACAGAACTGAAAGAGCTAAGAGCTACAGAACTGAATTTTGCCTGGAATGTGCTGCAGGCATTGTATATCTCGGAATCATCCGGATCGGATGACTATATTCTATAGCTCCCATAGGACAGATCGGTTTTAAGAAATGTTTTAGTCGGATAACTTCGACGTTATTAAGGTCAGAGACTTGAACTTTGGAATATATACTCCTGAGTTGCACCCAAATACAAAAACATAAAGAATATATATCTACGCCCATTAGGGGCGTGGCAAATCGGATAAAACTATATCTTCTACAATTTTACACCTAGAGCTCCAAAAATTGACACAGACGTTAGGCTTGACTGTTTCGACAAAATTATGAAAAATTAAATATATCCGCCCCTTGGGGGCGTGGCAAATCGGAGAAAACTATATCTTCCAAAGTCTTATAGGTAGAGCTTCAAAATTTCATATATAGGTTACTGTTGCCCTGCTCAATAGATTGCCCAAAAATGATATATATCCAATTGTTGGGGGCGTGGCAAATCAGAAAACTGTATCTATATCCTTTGCAATTGCAAGGGTATTACCAAACTTCGGCATAGCCGAAGTTAGCCCATCCCTCTAGTTTTTCTCTATTTTAAGAGCTGGGCTATATATCAGATTATATGAAACTGTTTATTATCTTCTTTAAGCGTTCTTATTGCACTCGGGCAAATCCCTGATATCTTCTCCAAGATACGACAAAGCCAAAAAAGCCATATTTGACTAAATGACATATTTCTATCAAAATTGAAAGCGACTCCGAAATCAGCCATATCGTGTACTTTGAACAATTGTAGTTTTGTCGAATTAAGTCTGATCCTTTACAGGTATACTTTTTTGAGCTGAATTGCATTATATTTTTTAAACTCTTTGGATCGATTCGATAATCAATCGTTTTTGTGCCTTAAAATAAATTGTTCGCCTATATTCCGATTCACTAATTATACACATTTTAGAGCATGTGGGGATGCAAATTTGGGTAAAAGCGCCCTAAAAATAATATAATTTACTTTAATTACCCTATATATATATCCGATTTGCCACATATTTGGTCCTTCTTTAGAAGAGAACAAACACAAAATTTTGGGACTTTTGCTGTAAAGTAATAACACCGCAATTCAAGTCTCTAGCTTATATCAATTTATTTTGAGAGTGGTGTCCATTTCAGCTTACTTCTTCAAAGATAAATTGTTCATTTTATCCACAAAACGTCGTATTTGAGTACACTTAAAGTGGCTTGTGTCTACATTAAAAAAGGGTTGTGTCCCCACTTTTAGCCCATATAACCCTGCGCAGAGGTGCGGTTGGATTCATTCTTGTACATACACGAGAGGACATGCACAGACACGTTTTAGTTTATAGTAGTAATAATGGAATTGGAAACAAGTAAGAGCGCTCGATAAAGCAGTGTTGCTGCGATAAAAGTGGATTTTATCTCAGCTTCACATTTCATACAAATTCGCAATAGCAGTTTGTGTCCATGCTAAAGTGGTTTAAGTATATAATGAATGTTGCTGCTTTATCTTAGGTTTCATTTTGTTATCCGTGTGAAGTCGACAGTCTCAAACTAAACATCAAAACTGCCAGTCTAATTTAATGCGAGAACCATGAAAGTGGTTTGTGTTCAAGCTAATAAAGCTTGTGGAGTCTGTTTAACGGTAATTGGATTAAATGGATGTTTATCATAAAGCAGTGCAACAGCATTTTCTGTTTAGTGTTTACATAGTGAGAACATCTAGTTTTCCGCCCGTATGAACATACTTTCAAGCATCACACAGAGTTAGACTTTAATTTTCATGAAATAAAATGGATACATACAAATAGATACATTAATCTAAAGTCAACAAATTTTGCATTCAGTTTTTTGTATACTATCCCCAAAAGTGAAAAAAAGTATTTCAAATACTAGGGAGTTGGGATTTCGCATATATACACATTTGGATGTCAATATTATGCCCTGAAAACATCTTGAACCGAAGTTACTTAACAATCAATTTCTCATAGTGCTGCCCAGAATGAAGCCCAAGCGCAGCCACTAAATCAACTTCGCAGTAAGCGGCGTGCGTGCTTCTGTGTGCATGTGTATATGTGTGAGTGTGTGTGCGCTCATGTGTTCATATGTATAGATAAAAGATTTAAGCTATATTGTACAAAATACCACCTCGGACTTGGTTCAGGGTATCTCCTAGTTGGGCAGACCCGAATAGAGCGTTCTTATTTGTTTCTTTTAGAGAATTATTCAAATTTTATACTTGTGTCCAGTATATGTAGTGTATATATAAAAATATGTAGGTTAAATATTTTGTTGTGAGTATCTCGTAGTCCGGCTATCCCGCTAGAGCGTTCTTACTTCTTTTCTCCGTATATGGCAATTACACCTTGTAAGCAGTATGTCAAGCTCGAGCTTGCTAGTTTAATAAAAGTTAATTTTTAAAAATGCCATTTAATATATCTTATTTAATCTGATTTCTTATTTCCCCAAACTATTGAAGAAACTTCCCTTGTTTTACTTTACCACTTTGTATTGGACAGCAAAAAAAGAGTGAACAAGTGGAAAAAGTCCCAGGATGAATTCGACACACACAAAATATATGCATAATTGAATGGATCCAAATGGCTTAGCTAATTGCATAATACGAGCGATGGGGTTGCTGTCGCAGCGTGTTTTATAGATCAGTTTGTAAGTTAGCAAAGTTGCATTTGAATGGATGTTGAATTGTTGGCTACAAACGAACCGATGTTATCTTAATCCTTCAACTTTCAAGAATTCCTGTGGCAATTCAAATCAGGCAAAGGCACACACACACTGTTGTTTGGGCATTGAGATTTATATCAAATATTCTTATCACATGTCAATTTAGTTCCACTTGATGGGCCGATGTCAAGCGCAAAGCGCAAAGCGTAAAGCCAAGCGGGATCAGCTGCTATTTTTCACGTAGCGGTTCATTCGACTCGAAAATTAATGATACACAAGTGAAATGTGGAAAGTGATGCTGTCAACAACACTTGTAGGATTCGTCACAAAAGCAACAACGAATACAGGGTATGAAAAAATAAAAGGAAAATAAAAGAAATCAAATTGTGCCACTAGGAATTCAATTTCTTAACTCTTCCTAAACAGAACAACAATACATGATTTCACCCTGAAAAACTAGTAGGATTCCACGACTCAAATCAGTTTGTATAGATTAGGAAACAGACAGGATCAGGAGATCCTATTCCTATTCCTATACGCAATAAATATGTACTTTTGTTATTTATTAAGAGTTTAGAAAATTTTAAATAAATTCAAGTTTTTGCTTTCCTAATTGTAAACTTAAAAAATAAATAAACAAACAAGATTATATACATATAAATATGTATATCTACATATATATTAAGTTATGCAATAAAAAGACATTTCTTTATAGATATGAATTATTTGAAGCCAAAGGTAAGTAGGTTATAAATCTTGAGGGTCAACATTTTATTGGACTTCACGTTTCTCCCAATCAGGCAGGTGAGATGAAGTGAGGTGAGCTGCGTCTGCATTTTGCTAATGCACGTACCTGTGTTCCCATAAAAATTGTTTTTACAGTCGATATCAAAGGCTTCATTGTAGCTATAGCAGGAGCGTCGCCAACCTCCTCTGCCGTCGGTCAAGGCAACATCAACTCAACTCGTCGTGCTGATCAAGAATATACTTCTATTAAGCGCTGCAAACTTCTGACCAAATGAAAACACTCTTTTTAAAAGGGTATAAAATATTATTTAAATTTTTACTCTTGAAATATTTATTCAAGTAACATTTTTAATTAGGATTATAATTGTTTTAAATAACACAAGATAGCAAAATTTAATACAATTTAGTATTAAAAAATCAGACTATACTTTTCCGAATGCAAATTTTGCATCCTGAATCCGAATCTGAAATCAGAATATCCCAACTACGATTTTTCGGGTACATTTGAGTTTCAGTAACGAGCAATGTCCGTCGGCCCATCCGCAATAAGCGCCAATTGCATACACGCTTATATTTTCATTTGGATTGAGTTATATTTGTGGAGGCTGCTACCTTAATTTGGCATTTCTCATTTCCTAAACAAAGGGTACAATGGCTGGGCAGGCTGTCTTCTGTTTATGGAGATGCGAGTTCGAATAACATGTGATTCGAGTGAAAGGATGCGAGTTTGAACTAAGATTAAAAGGGAAATGCGTTTTCTCTTGCGGAATTCTTTTTTAAATTTAAGCTTTTATCTATTTCATTCATATGTACATACGTGCATGCAGATGTGTAAGTGCGTATCCATATAAATTGTATGTATGAGTGTAGAGATTCAAGCTAGAATGTTCGAAATAGCAGCTTGGCAGGGGCCAAGGTATGACCTAGTCGGGCACTCCCAGTTAGATCATTCTTACTAGATTTTTATTATTTTCTGTAATTTCAATTATACTAAAAAATCATATAAATTATGAAACTATTATACATGATATAATCTGTATGATGTTAACTTCTTGTTTCTTCTTCTTTCTGTTTGTTTGACATTTGTTTCGCTTAAAAACTCGAAATTAAGAAAAAGCATACCAAACGAACGAGTATTTCAATAACGTTAAATATTTGACGCTTCAACAAAGCAATTAAACGCATTAGTTCTGATTGACTTGTTGATAATGCCGATATACCAAGAGGATGCTCAGATCTGACTTCATTGAAAACCGGTTTCTATTTATATATTAAATATATTATATTTATATATATATATACACATATTTGAGACAAGTAGATAGAATTCTTGATAGCTAAAAATAAGGTTTGACATGTAGATATGAATTATTATATACATATACACAAGTATGTTATATAGACTTAAACTTCATTTCTAATATTAATCTATTCTTACAGCTGATAGCCGTCTCTTTTATATAGTCCCCACCCACTTAAAGTAAATAGCATCAAAATTTGCTGCCAGTATGTCTGCCAATTACTAAGCGAATACACCAGGAGCGAACGAGAGGGTACGCACTGGCTAAAATTGTGGCGTTTCAGCTAGGGTGTAGAGTTCACAAAATTTGATGTGAGAAGCTTTGCGATGCTGATGCTGATGCTGTTGCTGAAGTTCCCTTTTTCCTTTTCCAACCCAATGGTTAATTGCCCAGTCAACTGGCAGCTCCCAGCTACGACTGAGAGAATTGCGCTAGAACTTGGCTCCCGGCTCTGGGTTCTGGGCTCTGGGCTTTGAGCCTCAGTGATGACGGCCATCCACCGCAGTCGCGGCCAAATCCCAATTGAAATTGTCGTCATAGCCCATCGTCATCTTTATCCGCAGTCTGGGCGCATCGCATTGTTATATAAATGATTGCTCTGTTGTTCATTATTGTGTTCAAAGAAAACAATAATGAAACAAAGCATTGTTCGCTTCGAGCAAGCCCATGTCACACCCTACGAAGACATATATATATATATATAAACATATATACAATATACATATATACATATATACATATATACATATATACATATATACATATATACACATATACACATATACATATATACATATATACATACATACATATATACATATATACATATATACATATATACATATATACATATATACATATATACATATATACATATATACATATATACATATATACATATATACATATATACATATATACATATATACATATATACATATATACATATATACATATATACATATATACATATATACATATATACATATATACATATATACATATATACATATATACATATATACATATATACATATATACATATATACATATATACATATATACATATATACATATATACATATATACATATATACATATATACATATATACATATATACATATATACATATATACATATATACATATATACATATATACATATATACATATATACATATATACATATATACATATATACATATATACATATATACATATATACATATATACATATATACATATATACATATATACATATATACATATATACATATATACATATATACATATATACATATATACATATATACATATATACATATATACATATATACATATATACATATATACATATATACATATATACATATATACATATATACATATATACATATATACATATATACATATATACATATATACATATATACATATATACATATATACATATATACATATATACATATATACATATATACATATATACATATATACATATTTACATGTATATACACTGACCTCATATACCTACATGGAGTTTTTTAGGGGTGGACAACAATAAATTAGAAATAGCCAACTGCTAATTTAACTTTATCAACAGAGTTACGCCCTCTTCGGCATCGGCATAGGCATTAGCATTAGCATTCGTGTTTAAAGAACAGAAATTCGTGCGGCTCACCAGCAAACACGCACGCGTGCACACACACACACCCCTCAAAAACTAGAAGGCAGGGATAGAGGGATGTGGAGCGTTTGGGATGGGATGATATGAGATGGAAGGGCAGTCGGCACTAAACACCTATTTAGTGCTGAACGCTGAGCCTTTGCCGCCCTTCCAAATACAAATTCACATATACATATAAACATGTATGTATGTATATAAAAAAGAGTCTGGCCTGTATTTGGAATGGGTATCCCTTTGATTGTTTTTTGGGATTTTCATTATTTCATTTCAATGATTTTGAATTCATGAAAATTGCCTTAACATTTGTTATACAATAATTCAATTTTTTTTCTGCAACTCAATTCATTCTTAAAGCAAAGCCCAAATTATATTAGGGCACTATTAGTTATAGAAAAGCACTGGAAATGACGCGAAAAGGGTGCAGATGTATATAAGATCAAATATGGGAAACACGACCAAGAGATGAGTTTAAGATCTAAACCTATTTTTCTGAACGATACACAACTTGAGGGTTGGGCTAACTTCGGCCATGCCGAAGTTTGGTAATACCCTTGCAATTGTAAATTATATAGATAAAGTTTTCTCTGATTTGGCACGCCACCACAAGTGGATATATATGTAATTTTTAGTCAATCTATTAAGCAGGGAAACAGTAACCTATATATCAAATTTTGAAGCTGTACCTATAAAACTTTATAAGATATAGTTTTCTCCGATTTGCCACGCTCCTAATGGGAGTAGATATATATGTTATATCTTTTTTTCTAGGAGTGGTTGATACAAATATATGTTTTAAGTTTCAAGTCTCTCTAGCTAAATGCTAGATATACTATATCTTTTTGTATAGGGAAGCTAATCATGAGAATATATTCCAAATTTCAAGTTTCAAGACATTAAAGCCGAAGAGTGTTTAAACTCTAAATAGTATACAGATTGTATCTCTTGCTAGATTTCAATGGCAAGAATTCACCTGGCCAGTCGTTATGATAGTCAGGAATTTCGGATTGAAAACTTGTATGCCTCATATCAGTCACTCAAGACTGCACTGTACGATTGTAATTAAATATTAGAATGGCATGGCTCTGTAAGCACTTGTGAACACCTGTATATTCATCAGCACCTCTACATATATCAATATGAGATGATTCATATTGACACTTTGTATGATCCTTATCACAAACCAAGATGATGGAGTGATCAAGAAGGGACAGGACAGACAGGGCAGATGGGACAGACTGGACAGACTGTACGGATGGGACATGACTGGAGCGCCAGCTGCATTGATCTTTCGTATAATTTTAGAGTTTTATTGATTTCCGCTCCGATGATTATAAAACCAAAATAACAATGCAAAACTAAATAATATAATTATTATACCCTTGCAAAAAGGGTATATTAATTTTGGTCAGGAGTTTGCAACGCAGAGAAGGAAGCATCTCCGACCATATAAAGTATATATATTCTTGATCAGCAAGACGAGCTGAGTTGATATAGCCATGTCCGTCTGTCCGTCTGTCCGTCTGTCTGGATCAACGCAATCTCCTCCGAGACTATAAGAGCTACAGAGCTGAAATTTTGCACATAGGCTGGAATGTGCTGCAGGCATTGTATATCTCGGAATCATCCGGATCGGATGACTATATCCTATAGCTCCCATAGGACAGATCGGTTTTAAGAAATGTTTTAGTGGGATAACTTCGACGTTATTAAAGTCAGAGACTTGATATTTGGAATATATACTCCTGATATGCACCCCAATACAAAAAGATATAGATTATATATCTACGCCCTTTGGGGGCGTGGCAAATCGGATAAAACTATATCTTCTACAGTTTTGAAGCTAGAGCATCCAAATTTCGAAAGTAATATACTTTTGGCCTTCCCTTCAGATTGATCAAAAAATTATATATCCACGCCTACTTGGGGCGTGGCAAATCGGGAAAGTCTATGTAGTGCTTAACATAAATCCTTCAATATTTTGGATGCTGTTAAAGCCAGAGACTTGAAACTTAAAACATATATTTGTATCAACCACCCCCTAGAAAAAAAAGATAAAGAATATATATCTACACCCATTAGGGGCGAGGCAAATCGGAAAAAACTATATCTTCTACAATTTTACACCTAGAATTGCAAAAATTGGCACAGACGTCAGGCTTGACCGTTTCGACAAAATTATGAAAAATTATATATATCCGCCTCTTGGGGGCGTGGCAAATCGGAGAAAACTATATCTTCCAAAGTCTTATAGGTACAGCTTCAAAATTTGATATATAGGTTACTATTGCCCTGCTCAATAGATTGCCCAAAAATGATATATATCCAATTGATGGGGGCGTGGCAAATCGGGAAAGTCTATATAGAGCTTAACATAAATTCTCCAATATTTTGGACGCTGTTAAAGCCAGAGACTTGAAACTTAAAACATATATTTGTATCAACCACCCCTAGAAAAAAAGATAAAGAATATATATCTACGCCCATTAGGGGCGTGGCAAATCGGAAAAAACTATATCTTCTACAATTTTACACCTAGAGTTGCAAAAATTGGCACAGACGTCAGGCTTGACCGTTTCGACAAAATTATGAAAAATTATATATATCCGCCTCTTGGGGGCGTGGCAAATCGGAGAAAACTATATCTTCCAAAGTCTTATAGGTAGAGCTTCAAAATTTGATATATAAGTTACTGTTGCCATGCTCAATAGATTGCCCAAAAATGATATATATCCAATTGTTGGGGGCGTGGCAAATCAGAGAAAACTATATCTATATCCTTTACAATTGCAAGGGTATTACCAAACTTCGGCATGGCCGAAGTTAGCCCATCCCTCTAGTTTATTATACCCTTGCAAAAAGGGCATATTAATTTTGGTCAGAAGTTTGCAACACAGAGAAGGAAGCATCTCCGACTATTTAAATATATATATATATATATTCGTGATCAGCAAGACGAGCTGAGTTGAAATAGCCATTTTCGTCAGTCTGTCTGTCTGTCTGTCCGTCTGTCTGTCTGTCTGGATCAACGCAATCTCCACCGAGACTCTTAGAGCTACAGAACTGAAATTTAGAACATAGGCTGGAATGTGCTGCAGGCATTGTATATCTCGAAATCATCCGGATCAGACGGTTATATCCTATAGCTTCCGTAGGACAGATCGGTTTTAACAAATTTTTTAGTGAGATTAGATGATCAGTGCTATTGAAGTCTTAATATTTTGGATGTTTTGAAACCTTAAACATACATTTGTATCAACCACCCCTAGAAAAAAGACAGAAAAAGTCTCAAATCGGAAAAAACTGTATATTCTACAATTTTACACCTAGTTTCCCAAAAATTTGTAGAAACAAGTAAGAACGCTCTAGTCGGGTCTGCCCGACTACGAGATCCCCTGAACCAAGTCTGAGGCGGTGTTTTAAGCAATCTAGCTTATATCTTTTACCGGTACATATTACCCTCTGCGCGCACACACACGGACACATATACATACACAAGCACGCGCGCCGCTTACTGCTTAGATGATTTAGCGGCTGCGCTTGGGCTGCATTCTGGGCAGCATTATGAGAAATTCATTGTTAAATAACTTCGGTACTAGATCTACTTTCTTAATGAAATTTTCAGGACATAATATTGACATCTAAAGGTGTATATATACGAAATCCCAACTACCTAGTATTTGAAATACGTTTTTTCCACTTATGGGGCTAATGGGGGGAGATATCCAAAATTTAAAAAGTTTAATATCTGTATTTACATCAGAGCAACCTACATAGTCAATTTGGTGTTTCTAGGTATTATGGTCTAAAAGTTATAGCTTAAAAACAAAGTCAAAATATCGATTGTTATCGATAATAAGGAAATAGGATGAGTTATCGAAAAAAAAAATAAACTTGTACTGCATATGGTATACAAGAATATATATCTAAGATCTCAAATCTCTAGTTTTTGTGGTTTACGAGATCACTGCGTTCATACGGACGGACAGACGGACGGACGGACAGACGGACAGACGGACATGGCTAGATCGACTCAGCTCGTCGTCCTGATCAAGAATATATATACTTTATGGGGTCTGCCACGCCTCCTTCTGCCTGTTACATACTTTTTGCAAAACCATTATACCCTGGTTTCCCATTTTCAATGGGTTCAGGGTATAAAAACTAAAAGAACATATATGATATAAGAAATAATTTTAAAATCGAGAAAAATATATTTAATAGAAACTAGAGGGATGGGCTAACTTCGGCCATGCCGAAGTTTGGTAATACCCTTGCAATTGCAAAGGATATAAATACAGTTTTTTCTGATTTGCCACGCACCCAACAATTGGATATATATCATTTTTGGGCAATCTATTAAGCAGGGCAACAGTAACCTATATATGAAATTTTGAAGCTCTACCTATAAGACTTTGGAAGATATAGTTTTCTCCGATTTGCCACGCCCCCAAGAGGCGGATATATATAATTTTTCATAATTTTGTCGAAACAGTCAAGCCTAACGTCTGTGTCAATTTTTGGAGCTCTAGGTGTAAAATTGTAGAAGATATAGTTTTATCCGATTTGCCACGCCCCTAATGGGCGTAGATATATATTCTTTATGTTTTTTTTAGGGGTGGTTGATACAAATATATGTTTTAAGTTTCAAGTCTCTGGCTTTAACAGCGTCCAAAAAATTTAGAAGGATTTATGTTGAGCACTATATAGACTTTCCCGATTTGCCACGCCCCAAGTAGGCGTGGATACATAATTTTTTTATCAATCTGAAGGGGAGGGCAAAAGTATATTACTTTTCAAATTTGGATGCTCTAGCTTCAAAACTGTAGAAGATATAGTTTTTTCCGATTTGCCACGCCCCCAAAAAGCGTGGATATATATTCTATATCTTTTTGTATTTGGGTGCAACTCAGGAGTATATATTCCAAAGTTCAAGTCTCTGACTTTAATAACGTCGAAGTTATCCGACTAAAACTTTTCTTAAAGCCGATCTGTCCTATGGGAGCTATAGGATATAGTCATCCGATCCGGATGATTCCGAGATATACAATGCCTGCAGCACATTCCAGCCTATGTGCAAAATTTCAGCTCTGTAGCTCTTATAGTCTCGGAGGAGATTGCGTTGATCCAGACAGACGGACAGACGGACAGACGGACATGGCTATATCAACTCAGCTCGTCTTGCTGATCAAGAATATATATACTTTATATGGTCGGAGATGCTTCCTTCTCTGCGTTGCAAGCTCCTGACCAAAATAATATACCCTTTTTGCAAGGGTATAAATATTTCAATATATTTTTAATTTTCTTCCAATGTATTTTGTAAACTATTTGTTATACTTTAAGTTTTAAATAAACAAGTTTAACATATATGATATCTAATATATCTATATTGATTCGCACAAATCGAATCTAATCAATGCTTAGCAAATGTAATAATTTATCATTCCAGATACACTTTCCAGTACAAATGCTTAGCAAATGTAATAATTTATCATTCCAGATACACTTTCCAGTACAAATGCTTAGCAAATGTAATAATTTATCATTCCAGATACACTTTCCAGTACATCTGCTATGTTACGATAATTTGATGAGCAATAATTAGTATATAAAAATCTTCTATAGTATAATTATGTTATTTTAGAAAGTAAAAAGTGAACGAACTTCGAAGCTTTGTCTTTTTATTAATAACTGTATTAGTAATTATAATAACAGACTAGCTCCTCAAAATAGCCGTTAAACTTCAGATATTAAACTTCTTCATTATTTTGGGAACAAAAATAGTCCAAAGGAACCAATTGGAATTTGAATACGTGTCAGCTGATTTCTAATTTTGAAATGCCTTTAACCAACGATAATACAATACCGTTTTGTAGATTTTCATCAACATTTCTTTCACCGTCAACTCACTTTAGCGGCCACTGCGATGAGCTAAAAGCTCATTATTTTCTAACTAACTTATCACCCACTAGGGCGTGGCAAATCTGAATAAACTTTATCTTCTACAATTTTAGAATTTCAGAAGTTTTAGAACCCCAAAAATTGACAAATACGTTATCTTTGACCGATTCTACAAACTATTAAAAAATAATGTAACCTTTAAAATTGGAAGGACACTGCCGAAGTTATATATAGAATTGAAAAATAATAAAGAAGCGGATATTCACTTTTCATTTTTATACCCTGAACCCATTGAAAATGGGAAATGGGGGTTTTATTGAGTTTGTTTTAGATATTCGATAACTTTTCCTCTTTCACTGATATCGATGATTAAAGACGTTATCAAGACTCAGTTTTTTTAGCATATCTTTTACATCTTTTACATACATTTTTTTACAAGTAACAAATTTTGTATTAAGCTTTTCTTCATTAAAATACATTTTAAATTTTTTTATATTATGGATACCGGCTCCACATTTTACAAAATCATTATTTTCAAAAAAAAAAATTATCGTAGCCACAATTTCATTTTATAAAATTTTGTAGGCGAAACCGTATTTTTAATAAAGTAAAGGCATTTATTGCAGAGAAATTAATTAAACTACGTTTAGTAATACAGAAGTTATTAAATAAAACATTTTGTCAATTGGCAAAAGCATGCGGCAGCAGCCTATACGTGTGCACATACAATCAAATCAACTACGCAGAAATCGGCTCGCGTGCTTCTGTGTGCATGTGAATATGTGTGCGTGTGTATGTTTTTGCAAAGGGTAATATGTATAGATAAAAGATGTAAGCTAGGTTGTTTAAAACATCAGCTCGGACTTGGTTCAGGGGATCTCGTAGTCGGGCAGACCCGACTAGAGCGTTCTTACTTGTTTTTTACCATTTTTCTTAATTTTGTCGAAACGATCAAGCTTAACGTTTTTGTCAATTCTTGGAACTCTAGGTGTAGAATATACAGTTTTGTCCGATTTGCGACGCTATACATTTTTTACAAATATATGTTTTAAGTTTCAAGTCTCTGGCTTTAACAGAGGGAGGATTTATGTTAAGCACTACATAGACTTTCGCGATTTGCACCGCCCCTAGTAGGCGTGTTTATATAACTTTTTGATTAATCAATCTGAAGGGGAGGTGAAAAGAATATTAGTTTCCAAAGTTGGATGTTCTATCTTTAAAACTGTAGAAGATATAGTTCAACCCGATTTTCCACGCCTCCAAAAGGCGCAGCTATATATACTATGCTCTCGGAAATTTTGATTGCGTTGATCCAGATAGACAGACAGACAGACAGACAGACTGACAGATAGACGGACAGATAGACGGACAGATGGACATGGCTATATCAACTCAGCCCGTCATGCTGATCAAGAATAAATATACTTTATATAGTCGGAGATGCTAAAACCGCAAAACAAATTATGGTTAAATGACAAACGCACGATCCTCTCTTACAAATCAATCAAGTTGATCTGGAGATACGGAGTACAAATTTGGGGTATAGCCATGGCTATATCAACTCAGCCCGTCATGCTGATCAAGAATAAATATACTTTATATAGTCGGAGATGCTAAAACCGCAAAAACAAATTATGGTTAAATGACAAACGCACGATCCTCTCTTACAAATCAATCAAGTTGATCTGGAAATTTGGGGTATAGCCAACAAGAGCAACCGACACAAAGTGCAGGTATTACAAAATAAAGCCATGAGGCAAATAACTGGCTGCCCCTGGTTTGTACGTAATTCCCCGCACCACAACGATCTCAACGTGAACTAGTTCAATATACTGGATGTGTAGGTTATTTACAGCATCATACATTTATTTTCCAAATTCAAAAATATATTTCTCCGGGTAGGCCTACATATTGGCCAGCAGACCCTAGAAAACTACCAGACTTGATTGACTTTGCAGTGACAAAAAACATCGCACGGAATCTGATAAGTGCCGAAGCACTCACGGACCTCTCATCCGACCACTCTCCTGATCTATTCAATCTTCTTCAATGTCCGGAAATCGCAGATCATCCACATTGGCTCACAACTCACAGAACCGATTGGCTTATGTACAAAAATATGTGAGTTCCCACATCGATTTAGCCGAGCAGCTCAACATCGAAGCCGAAATTGACATCTCTGTCGACGCAATGGAATCTGTTCTCATAGCAGCAGCCAAAATCTCAAAGCCACAAGAGAGGAACGTGCAAACCAACCAATCGAAAACCAATCTGCAAATTGAACAACTTGTGTTGGAAAAGCGACGACTGCGACGAAACTGGCAGTACCACAGATCGCCATCATCAAAGCAACTGCTTAAGGAAGCTACACGGAGACTCACCAGGGCTCTTAAGCGGGAAGAAGAAAACGCACAACATCGGTACATAGAGCAATTATCGCCAACCAGTACAAAGCATCCACTCTGGAAAGCTCAGCCCAGTCTTAGCGCGCCGACTGAAACAGTCATTCCAATTAGAAACTCTATTGGCAGTTGGGCCCGCAGCTACAAAGACAGAACCAGCACATTTGCCTCTCATCTTCGAAAAGTTTTTCAACCAAATCTTGCAACCAATTCATTTGTACTACCGTCCGCAGAAACTCACATCCAAACTGCGACCTAGCCAATTGAATTTCACCCGAATGAGATTGCCAAAATCATCAGAGAACAATTAAAATAATAACACCAAAAATGATAATTGAACTTCCGAACTGTGCAATTTGCCTCATCTGCACTCTATTTAACGCAATTACTAGACTTGGATATTTTCCAAAAAAATGGAAAAAGTCTGTCATCATAATGATACCGAAACCAGGAAAAGATCACACAACACCATCATCCTACAGACCAATAAGGCTTCTGTCATGCCTGTCAAAGCTACTTGAAAAATGCATCCTAACGCGTCTAGTTCCATATTTGAGAGAGCACAACATAATCCCAGCACATCAATTTGGGTTTCGAGAAAACCATAGAACTATAGAGCAAGTTAACCGTTTAACATCAGAAATACGTACTGCATTTGAACATCGGGAATACTGCAGTGCGATATTTCTTGATGTATCTCAGGCATTCGATCGAGTCTGGTTGGATGGCCTAATGCACAAAATCAAAACGTTACTGCCTGAATACACTCACAAGCTTTTTGAATCGTATCTATACAATAGAGTATTTGCAGTGAGATGCAAATCTACTATGTCTGCGGACTACATTATAGAAGCTGGAGTTCCTCAAGGCTGCGTACTCGGGCCTACCCTCTATGTCCTGTACACAGCGGATATCCCTACAAGCGTACGTCTTACAACATCTACGTTTGCTGATGACACCGCGATTCTAAGTCGCTCTAGATGCCCAGTTCAAGCAACAGTACAACTAGCTGATCATCTGGTGGTAGTGGAAAAGTGGCTAGCAGACTGGCGCATTAAAATAAACGAACAAAAGTGCAAACACGTAACGTTCACTCTCAACAGGCAAAGCTGTCCTCCGCTGACCCTAAACAACAAGCAACTTCCCCAAGCTCATTATGTTACGTATCTCGGAGTTCATCTCGACAGGCGCCTGACTTGGCGGAGACACATTGACGCAAAAAAAATGCAGTTAAAACTTAAAGCTAATAGCCTTCATTGGATGCTAAACGCCCGATCACCCCTATGTTTGGACTTTAAGGTCCTCCGCTACAACTCCGTTCTTAAACCTATCTGGACTTATTTCTCTCAACTATGGGGGAACGCAAGCAGCAGCAACATTGACATCATACAACGAGCACAATCCAAGATCCTAAGGACTATTACTGGGGCACCATGGTATGTTCGAAACGAGAACATTCACAGTGATCTGAACATTCGACTAGTAAAAGATGAAATAGCACACCAAAAAGCGAACTACACCATCAAACTCTCAATGCATCCTAACCATCTTGCGAGATCTTTATCTCGGGTATGCAACCAAACCCGTCTTCAGCGCAACGACCTTCCAGCCCAGCAATAAAACCTCGAGGCCCGTAACCTTCATTCAGTCAACATGACTGTCAATTATTTAATATTATTTTAAGATTTGATAAACTTATTGTTAGACTCCTTCAGGAGTAGATCCAATAAATAAAAGCAAAGTTAAAAAAAAAAAAAAATATATATTTACCAATACATTTACTAAATTTCAAAGCCAAAAGAAAACAGTAATGCGAAAACGATAGTTTAATTCCGATGAATGTTGAATGTAATTCAAATTACAAGTGATGCCTTTTTGACCAACATCGTCTTTGTTATCATCAGCATCATCATTAAAATTGACGATTACACACACACAGGTGATCAAAAGAGCGCACGTAATCCTTAATTTCATGTACACCTACACAGCTTAGCCCTGGTGACCACCTACTTATCCCTTTTTACACGTGCATTGGTTCACCTCTCTCCCTCTCTCTCTCTCGCTCGCTCTCTCTCTCTCTCTCTCTCTCTATCTCTCTCTCTCTCTCTGTCTGTCTGACTGCTGTACATGTGGACAATTTTGTTAGTGTTTGTTTGGGCTTCTGTATTTGTTAAGTTAAGTTCGTATGCTTATCCGTAGCCAGCCGGCCATATAATTAATTACATTTGACCTGGTACGCCTGTGTGTGTTCGCAATATATGTATATCCTATGTGTAAATGGCTCCACAGTGGCGATTCTTGGGTTTGACAAGCCAGCCCAACCCAACCTCTCTCTATCGATATGTCTGATTTACACAATTGGTGCTTGTCTGCTCTAGCACTTGATAATTGGCAGCCAGGCGACCATCGATCGATAACAATAAAATTGTTAAAAGCGCAAAATGCCGCAAAGTGTGTAATTTGTTAAAGCAGGGAACGGTTCACAGTCCCCTGTTCCCCTGCTGTCCTGGCAACACCGCACCAAAAATCCGTGCAACATCTCTATTTGAATTCATCAACGACGTGTTTAAGCAGTTTGTCAGCGACACGTGGCCGAACGACTGTTCCTTTCTAGTTCGTTGGCAACAGCAGGCGGTTAATTTTTTGCTGCTGATTGGAGTGGGCCAAAACCCTGATATGGAGAGGACCCACGGCCGACTGTGTGCTGATGACGCAAAGTCTTGAAAACAGCAGCAGCAGCCGTCGCAGCGCAGTAACTGAGAAACTCTGACCAACCCCACTTACAGATTTTCTACTGCCAGCGAGGTGTACTAAATAGAGATTTAAGCGCCTGTGAACCGGCTGAAAATGGTCACCAATATTTTTTGCTGTTGGTTGCCAACGCGATGAACAAACGATAATCATAAGATGAAACCACTCAATCTATAGTGCTACATACGTATTAATTCATATTTTGTAATCATTTGATTATACTTACGATTTTTCCCTTTGTCTACCTTCTTTTAGCGTATGTCTATCTAATTTGTCCCTTGAGCATTGTCATTTATTTTAATGTTGCTGGAACCCTTTCTTTGACGAAGCATGTGCGTTATTTGCACGCTTCCGTTGCACACAGTTGGTAAAAGGCTTTCCTCTTTAATTCCTGTGACAATTCTGTGAGAAAGTTTTCCCAATTATTTCGTTACAATATGATTTTTTACCGATATTTTCAAGGCCTCCTTGAAATCTGGGGAAGAAATACTTTTTCGCCTCCAGTAGGCGAAAATCTAAAGAATATAGGTAGATTTTTGCGAAAATCTAAAGAATTTAGGTAGATTTTTGCCCCGCTCCCAACCGGCGCAATATAATTTTTGGTCAGGATAATATATAATATCACTTGTCTCTACCAAAAATTCTAGTTTACAAAGAGACAAGCAAGTATATTGCTGTGTACAATGTCCGTCTGCATATCTGTCTATCTGAAAGCAAAGAACTTAAATTTGAAAGATATACTCATATGATTGAAAATGGTATAGAATCCAATACATTTAATTTCAAGCATTAAACTTATTAAAAATAAATAAACTAAAACAAATATTACATGATTAACAAGTAAGAACGTTGCAGTCGGGCGCCACCGACTGCGTCAGACTCTGTTCCTGTTAAAGGTGTGTAGGCTCAATAAATATGTAGACCGTCCGTCCGTCTTTCCGTATGTTTGAATGCGAGATTATTGAGATTCCTTTTTTGAGCATGTCTTTTACATCAATTTAGCTACAGTCATAAAATTTTACATATAGCTTTTTTAAAATAAAACACTATTTTGGTTTTTATTATATATTTTGGATACTGGCTCCACATTTCACAAAATCACTTTAATATAAGTTCAGTAGCAAATAAAGCCACATTTACATTTTTTTTTTTATTTTTTAGGTAAAACCGTATTTTTAATAAAATATAAGGATTTATGCAGAAAGTTTTATCAAAATCCATTAAGTAACATAGAAGTTATAAAAAAATAAAAAAAAACATTTTAATAAATGATAATATCACGCGGCAGCGATGGGAATCGAACCTGGGTCACGCGCTTCGCATGCCACCGACTCTACCCACTACACCACGGCGTCTCTTGCGCCAAATTGAGTTTGGTGTGTTGATTTGGTTAAACAGACTTGCCCCAGTTAGGTGAACTAAAATTTGTTTTGATAAATATAAGGATTTATGCTGAAAATTTTATCAAATCCATTAAATAACATAGAAGTTATAAAAAAAATAAAAAAAAAAAACATTTTATTAAATGATAATATCACGCGGCAGCGATGGGAATCGAACCTGGGTCACGCGCTTCGCATGCCACCGACTCTACCCACAACACCACGGCGTCTCTTGCGCGACTATGTGCCAAACTGAGTTTGGAAGTGTTTTGATTTGGTTAAACAGACTTGCGTTGTGGTAGCGAAGACCCTGCTTCAATCCCCAGTTAGGTCAACTAGAATTTGTTTTACGGATTCTTACATTATGATTATTATTATTTTTTTTTTTTTTGGATGCTCTACGTCTAAGACTGTAGGAGATACAGTTTTACCCTATTTGCCACGCCCAAATGGGCGTAGCTATATATAACATATATTTTTGGGTAGAGCTAGGATACTAGTATATATATTCCAAGTCCCAACTCTTTGACGGAAATATTGCCGAAATTATCACGGTTTTAGTAAAAGATATAGTAATTCCCGATTTGCCACGCCCCCAGAAGACGTGGATACATAACTTTTGACTTATCTTAAGAGGAGGTCAACAGTATCCCACATGCAAAATTTGGACGCTCTAGCTCCAAAACTGTAGGAGATACAGTTTTATCCGATTTGCCACGCCCTTAATGGGCGTAAATATCTATAATATATATTTTTGATTCCGAGTGATCTACTTGCACATGTATTTCAAATTTCAAGTCTCTAGCTCTTAATACGCTCAAAATATTATAAGATTTATACAAATCGCTATATATATATTCCCGATTTGGTACGCCCCCAGGGGGCGTGGGTATATAACTTTTTGATCTAACTTAAGGGAAGGTCAACAGTAACCCACATGCCAAATTTGGATGCTCTAGCTTCAAAGCTGTAGAAGATATAGTTTTATACGATTTGCCACGCCCACAATGGGCGTAGATATATAATCTATATCTTAAAACGTCCGCGTGGTGTACACGAATATATATTCTAAATCCCATTTCTTAGACTGCAATATTGACTAAAATAACAGCGTTTTAGTCTTAATAGATATAGCATTTCCCGATTTACCACGCCCCCTGTGGGCGTATCTGAAAAATACTCAAACTTGATCTGACGCGGATACACATGAGTATATATTCCAAATTACAAGTCTCTAGCTTCTATAGTGTCCAAATGCTGCGCGTTCATACAGACAGACGGACAGACAGCAAGACGGACATCCAATAGACTCTTTTTCCCTTTGGGAACAGAGTCTAAAAATCTAATTAATCTATGACTCCCTTATGTGCTAATGTAAGTAAAATGCAGAAGAAAGCGTGGCAAGCCCCATAACGGTATTTTCTTAATTAGGACGACGAGCTGAGTCGATCTAGAATTGTTTGTCTTAATTTGAAATGAAACTTTTAAAACTCCAATGGTTCGGACTAGGCAGGTCAGACTGTACTTATTTCAGTAATGTTCACCATAAAAGAAAAGTTAGTTTTTTTGTAAAGCCAGGCAATAAATAAATAAATAACGGTAGCTTTTAGTAAGCAAATATTACGAATCAGATTCAACACGCTCCCGTTTCTTAATTTCCCGTGCACACGCACAAAGTCCACCCCATAAAATAACCAGTTAATGATACATATAGAAATATATATCCATACAAAAAGTCTAAAACCGTTCCCCCAACGAGCTTGGGACAGGACGTCTAGCCTCTGCGATTGTGCGCAGTTATTTAAAATAATATTTCCGCATCCGGCAAGTAATACGCGACGCGTGCAGACCAACCTCTAAAGCCAATCTCTGCAACCAGTCCTCTCCTCAAGAGCAGGCCCAGATTGAAGCAGGTCGAACTCTCCAGCTCTATGAGGACGTTCTCATTGTTCTCATTACTATTGCTCGGAACTGCTCACTTACTTAACGAGAGAAACTTTCAATCAGATACAGTAAGTGCTTATACATATATATATATATATTATCATATCAGTGCTGAGTGGGATGAGTTGAGTAAGTGTGGTATAATCCTCTAGCTTTTTTAGCTTACGGGATCGCTTCAGAAAATAGATATAAACATAATACTTTTCTTATAAGTGGTCACAGAGTGCAAAAATATATCGTTAAAAAAATAAAATGCGACATAATGTAAATTTAGAAATATGTTCTACAACTTTAAAAATTATTTCTAGATGAATAAACTGTAAATACTAAAAATAAAAACCGTGAAAAATAAATCATATGAAATCCATATTACACAAGTATTTATAAGACAAAACAAATTTATTTTCAAAAAAATGAAAATTAGTTAAAGGTGAAAATACATTCCATAAGTAATTAAGAATAAAAATGAGTTTTGCAACTATCCATCATCCATTGATAACAAGCGTTCATGTGTATTACGGACCGATCCCAAATTGCCATCATCCGTAGATACATATTAAGATAGTATTAGTTTATTTATTCTTATTGGTGAGCCGCGTTATTTTAGAATCGTGTTAAGAATTGGGTCTATAGTTAATAAAGTCATGTCCGCTTGTCCGTCTGTCTGGATCAACGCTAAAAAAAACTCAGAGTTTTTAATGCTACGGCGTTGACATTTTGCACATAGGCTTCTTTCTACAACACGCATTGTGTATGGGAATCATCTGGATCGGACGACTATATTATATAGGATTGAACCATTAAAAAAAATTGTTTTAGTGCGGAAAACTTCGGCGCTATAGTTTTAAGCCTATTTGTCCAGTATAAGAAGGCCAAATGTTAGTATACCCATTCCTGAAATGCTCGGTTCAAAAAAAAGTTGATATTAAATTTATACACACAGAAGTCTAACTGATTCAACGTGTGAATGTGCCGCACACAATGAGGAGAATCATTCCTTGTTATTCCCCGTTTGTAGGGCCGAGAGGTAGATATAAAGGAATGCTAAACTCTTACCACATATATGCCCATTACGCCTCTTCACAATCACAATAACAACAGTAACAACAACAACGAGAGCAGTGTAGGATGTATACATATATATTGATCCAAATACAATGCATCGATTTATTTAATTGTTTACTTTAAGGGTAGGCTCGGCTCAGCTGAGCTCAGCTAAGGGCTGATGTCCGTCCCTATGCATCCCTACATCTGTCTAATAAACCTCACAGTCCCATTGTATGTACAGAGAGAGGTACTCTCATGTGTATCTGCTTATCTGTGTCCCTCTATCTGTTCTATTGAGTACGCAGTGTAACTACTTTGACCTCTATTGTTATTAGTTATTATATATTAGAGCCTTCTCTTCATCACGCCGAGATATCTGTCTCTCGGCTTTGGCTGCGGTTTTTGGTCTTTGTTGTAATTTACCTAAGCTACATTTTTCTCCCTTTCTCTTTCACTCTTTTTTCCTTCTATTTTTTTTTTTTTTGTAATAAGCCTGTGACTGACGTTGACTGCAACTGCGGCCAAGTCTGCGGCTTATTGTTTAGCCTGAGCCCCAGGAGAGATATCTGACTGTGTTGTCAACACTGTCTGAGAGCAAAAAAATGCTAGTTTTAGCGGGGAACAGAAGGGAAACACAAGTACCCAAGAAAATCTACTGAGGAACAGAAAAAAGCTAAATTTTGGAGTGCACAAAAGCCTAGTTCAAGCAGGATTTCAAAATAAGGCTAACTTCATGGAAATACATCCCGAAAATATAATATTTTGAGGGTAACAGAGAAATAAGTTTATTATATTGAAAATAGAGGAAACACTCTAGTCGGGTGTGCCCGACTACGAGATCCTCTGAACCAAGTCCGAGGTGATGTTTTAAACAACATAGCTCACATCTCTTATCCATACATATTACCCTCTGCACGCATATACACACGCACAAATATACAGAATACGTTTTTACACATAACGTCTTTATTAGATATTATTGAAATGGAAAAAGTTATCGAATATTTAAAACTCTCTAGCTCTTATAGGTTCTGAAATCGACGAGTTCATACATATATACAGGCCTAAATCGACTCAGCTCGTCGCCCTGTTCAAGAATGTATATACTTTATGGGGTCTCCCACGCCTCCTTCTGCCTGTTAAATACTTTTTGCAAAACTATTATACCCTGATTTCCCATTTTCAATGGGTATAAAACAACTTTTGGAAAGCTAAAAAAAGAATATATTGAATATATAATTTGCAATTAAATTGTTAAAAAGTAAACAATCTCTGCAACAAGGCTTAATACTATTTAAAACGCAACTCTATATCGGCTGAATTTCCGATATATGTTCAATGAATTTCACAAAATAAGTCGAAAAAGTCATTAGGACTAAGACAGATGTTCCGTGCGATATATTATCATTAACTCAAAATTATTTGACAGATTTAAATTTTTTGAATTATTTTATTATTATTTATTTTCTTTATTTTTTTTTTTTGCATTTATAAAAATATAATAACTAGAGGGATGGGCTAACTTCGGCCATGCCGAAGTTTGGTAATACCCTTGCAATTCTAAAGGATATAGATACAGTTTTTTCTGATTTTCCACGCCCCCAACAATTGGATATATATAATTTTTGGGCAATCTATTAAGCAGGGCAACAGTAACCTATATATAAAATTTTGAAGCTGTACCTATAAGACTTTGGAAGATATAGTTTTCTCCGATTTGCCACGCCTCCAAGAGGCGGATATATATGATTTTTCATAATTTTGTCGAAACGGTCAAGCCTAACGTCTGTGTCAATTTTTGGAGCTCTAGGTGTAAAATTGTAGAAGATATAGTTTTTTCCGATTTGCCTCGCCCCTAATGGGTGTAGATATATATTCTTTATCTTTTTTTCTAGGGGTGGTTGATACAAATATATGTTTTAAGTTTCAAGTCTCTGGCTTTAACAGCATCCAAAATATTGGAATATTTCTGTTAAGCACTATATAGACTTTCCCGATTTGCCACGCCCCAAGTAGGCGTGGATATATAATTTTTTGATCAATCTGAAGGGGAGGCCAAAAGTATATTACTTTCGAAATTTGGATGCTCTAGCTTCAAAACTGTAGAAGATATAGTTTTATCCGATTTGCCACGCCCCCAAAAGGCGTAGATATATAATCTATATATTTTTGTATTTGGGTGCAACTCAGGAGTTTATATTCCAACTTTCAAGTCTCTGACTTTAATAACGTCGAAGTTATCCCACTAAAACATTTCTTAAAACCGATCTGTCCTATGGGAGCTATAGGATATAGTCATCCGATCCGGATGATTCCGAGATATACAATGCCTGCAGCACATTCCAGCCTATGTGCAAAATTTCAGCTCTGTAGCTCTTATAGTCTCGGAGGAGATTGCGTTGATCCAGACAGACGGACAGACGGACAGACGGACATGGCTATATCAACTCAGCTCGTCTTGCTGATCAAGAATATATATACTTTATATGGTCGGAGATGCTTCCTTCTCTGCGTTGCAAACTCCTGACCAAAATTAATATACCCTTTTTGCAAGGGTATAATAATTGAATAATAAATTTTATAAATTATAGAACTCTTCCAGTTACTTTTATAATTTTTCCAGCCAGATTTTACAGGCAAAACAACACTCTGACATCCGTAGTCGACAGTCGCTAGAAGTCGTCGGCGAAGGCTGCTTTTGTTGGCCAATGTAACGCATATTACCTTTTGTTTGTTCTCTACCGAAACAAACACAATGTATAATATAATAGAGACCTCCCTCTCTATCTCTCTGTCCGCACCTCTGAATCGTGAAGAATTTGTTGATAGAGGTAATCAATGGGCCAGCCTTCGAAATCTAATTCACTCTCTCCCCTCCATGCTCTAAGCTCGTGCCCCGACGCACGCTCGCACGCCCTCTCCCGCTTTCTCTTTCTTTCTCTCACTCACTCTTGCTCTCTCTCTCTCCGTTTGCCTCTGTTTCTCGGAAATATCTTGGAAAAAATTAAAATATTTTATTTGTTAAATAATAAAATTGGGATCAGTCTTTAAACTACATATTTCGACGATGTTCGATAAGATTCCGAAATTTTATAATACAGTTTTTAACTATGTAATAATATAACTAGAGGGATGGGCTAATTTCGGCCATGCCGAAATAATTCAATTTTTTTCTGATTTGCCAAGCCCCTAACTATTGGATATATATAAATTTTGAGCAATCTATTAAGCAGGGCAACAGTAACCTATATATCAAATTTTGAAGCTGTACCTATAAGACTTTGGAAGATATAGTTTTCTCCGATTTGCCATGCCCCCAAGAGGCGGATATATATAATTTTTCATAATTTGGTCGAAGCGGTGAAGTTTAACGTTTCTGTAAATTTGTTGAACTCTAGGTGTAAATTTGTAGAAGATATAGTTTTCTTCCGATTTGCCACGCCCCAAATGGGCGTAGACATATATTCTTTATCTTTTTTTATAGGGGTGGTTGATACAAATATATGTTTAAAGTTTCAAGTCTCTGGCTTTAACAGCATCCAAAATATTGGAGGATTTATATTAAGCACCCGATTTGCCGCGCTTCCCGATTTGCCGCGCCCCAAGTAGGCGTGGTTATATAACTTTTTGATCAATCTGGATGGAGGCCAAAAGTATGTTACTTTCCAAATTTGGATGCTCCAGCTTCAAAACTGTAGAAGATACAGTTTTATCCGATTTGCCACTCCCCCAAAGAGCGTAGTTATATACTCTATATCTTTTTGTATTGGGGTGCAACTCAGGAGTATATATTCCAAATTTCAAGTCTCTGACTTTAATAACGTCGAAGTTATCCCACTAAAATATTTCTTAAAACCGATCTCTCCAATGGGAGCTATAGGATATAGTCATCCGATCCGATATACCCTTGAAAAAAGGGTATATTAATTTTGGTCAGGAGTTTGCAACGCAGAGAAGGAAGCATCTCCGACCATATAAAGTATATATATTCTTGATCAGCAAGACTAGCTGAGTTGATATAGCCATGTCCGTCTGTCCGTCTGTCTGTCTGTCCGTCTGTCCGTCTGTCTGGATCAACGCAATCTCCTCCGAGACTATAAGAGCTACAGATCTGAAATTTTGCACATAGGCTGGAATGTGCTGCAGGCATTGTATATCTCGGAATCATCCGGATCAGATGACTATATCCTATAGCTCCCATAGGACAGATCGGTTTTAAGAAATGTTTTAGTGGGATAACTTCGATGTTATTAAAGTCAGAGACTTGAAGCTTGAAATATATACTCCTGAGTTGCACCCAAATACAAAAAGATGTAGAATATATATCTACGCCCTTTGGGGGCGTGGCAAATCGGATAAAACTATATCTTCTACATTTTTAAAGCTAGAGCATCCAAATTTGGAAAGTAATATACTGTTGGCCTTCCCTTCAGATTAATCAAAAAATTATATATCCACGCCTACTTGGGGCGTGGCAAATCGGGAATGTCTATATAGTGCTTAACATAAATCTTCCAATATTTTGGATGCTGTTAAAGCCAGAGACTTGAAACTTTAAACATATATTTGTATCAATCACCCATGGAAAAAAGATAAAGAATATATATCTACGCCCATTAGGGGCGTGGCAAATCAGGAAAAACTATATCTTTTACAATTTTACACCTAGAGTTCCAAAAATTGAAACAGACGTTAGGCTTGACCGTTTCGACAAGATTATGGAAAATTATATATATCCGCCTCTTGGGGGCGTGGAAAATCGGAGAAAACTATATCTTCCAAAGTCTTATAGGTACAGCTTCAAAATTTTACATATAGGTTACTGCTGACCTGCTTAATAGATTGCCCAAAAATTATATATATCCAATTGATGGGGGCGTGGCAAATCAGAAAAGACTGTATCTATATCCTTTGCAATTGCAAGGGTATTACCAAACTTAGGCATGGCCGAAGTTAGCCCATCCCTCTAGTTTTTTTATACCCTGAACCCATTGAAAATGGGAATTCAGGGTATAATGGTTTTGTGACAATGTATGTAACAGGCAGAAGGAGGCGTGGCAGACCCCATAAAGTATATATATTCTTGATCAGGACGACGAGCTGAGTCGATCTAGCCATGTCCGTCTGTCCGTCTGTCCGTCCGTCCGTCTGTCCGTCTGTCCGTCTGTCCGTCTGTCCGTCTGTCCGTCTGTCCGTCTGTCCGTCCGTATGAACGCAGTGATCTCGTAAACCACAAAAGCTAGAGATTTGAGATTTTAGATATATATTCTTGTATACCATACGCAGTACAAGTTTATTTTTTTTTTCGATAACTCATCCTATTTCCTTATTATCGATAACAATCGATATTTTGACTTTGTTTTTAAGCTATAACTTTTAGACCATAATACCTAGAGACGCCAAATTGACTATGTAGGTTGCTGTGATGTAAATACAGATAATAAACTTATTAAATTTTGGATACCTCTCCCCATTAGCCCCATAAGTGGAAAAAACGTATTTCAAATACTAGGGAGTTGGGATTTCGTATATATACACCTCTAGATGTCAATATTATGTCCTGAAAATTTCATTAAGAAAGTAGATCTAGAACCGAAGTTATTTAACAATGAATTTCTCATAATGCTGCATAGAATGCAGCCCAAGCGTAGCCGCTAAATCATCTACGCAGTAAGCGGCGCGCGTGCTTGTGTATGTATATGTGTGCGTGTGTGGGTGCACGCAGAGGGTAATATGTACCGGTAAAAGATATAAGCTAGATTGTTTAAAACACTGCCTCGGACTTGGTTCAGGGGATCTCGTAGTCGGGCAGACCCGACTAGAGCTTTCTTACTTGTTTTTGTTTGTCTAAAGTTGCCAACTTAAAGATCGGAATCAAAAATAATTTTTTTTGCGAAATTTAAATAATCATTGAAGGATATTCAATAGGCAAGTGAACTTTAAATTAAGTATCCCAAATTGGAAATCTACATAACAAATTTTGGAATCTTTACCCTTTATAGTTTTAAAGTTATGCCAAAAAAACCACGTCGAATTATCGATTTTTATCAACAATAGGGAAATGGGATGTGATATCGAATAAAGAATATTTACAAGAATATAGAAAGATAGATAGGGCAGAGAGATGTACGGACATACAGCCACAGCTACCCAAGAATTTTACCACCTGAAGAACCATCGTCCTATAGGCCAATCTGCCTTCTGGACAATATGGGAAAGGTTCTGGAGAAGTTGATCTGCTCCAGAATTGAGGCCGCGATTGCTAGCGCAGGTGACTTGTCACCGAATCAATTTGGCTTCCGCAAGGCCAAGTCAACTACGGATGCGTTGACTAAAGTAGTTGGCCTCGCAAGTTCAGCCATCCAAGGCACGAGATGGAAGCATGGGACGAAGAAGTACTGCATCATAGCGACGCTGGATGTGAAAAACGCGTTCAACTCAGCCAGGTAGGACAGGATATTGGATGCTCTATATCAATTCCGCATCCCTGAGTATCTCCGTGAGCTGGTAAGGAGTTATTTTAGAGGGAGAACATTAGTTTTCAATTCTAGTGATGGCCCTCAAACTCATGACGTAACAGCCGGAGTACCCCAAGGATCAGTGCTGGGTCCTCTCCTATGGAATGTGATGTATGACGGAGTCCTGCGATTAGAATTACCCGCAGGAACTCACATCATTGGCTTTGCGGATGACGTAGCCGTCGTTACCATAGGAAAGGAACTTAGGGATGCAGAGGAGATATGCAGCGGCAGTATCAAATGCATACAAGACTGGCTGATGAGAGCAGAACTCGAATTAGCGGCGCACAAAACCGAGGCAGTGCTGGTCAGTAGCCGGAAGAAAGTTGAAACGGCCCAGATTAAGATTGGCAACACCACCATTGCTACAAAAAGAGCAGTAAAATACCTTGGAGTCATGCTAGACACAAGAATGACGTTCCGTGAACATCTGGAGTATATCCATGAGAAAGCAGCTGGTTCCTGTAGACCACTCTCAAGAATCATGCTGAACACACGGGGACCTAAACAACAACGAGTGTTACGAGGTCCATCATTCTTTACGCTGTATCAGTATGGTCAAAAGCGATGGCTAGTCCAAGCTACAGCCGAGGTATACGAGCCACCTACCGCCTATGTGCTATTCGAGTCAGTTGCGCGTTCAGAACAGTCTCTGATGATGCAGCACTCGTTATAGCTGGAATGCTCCCAATTGAGGAATTGGTCATCGAATCGGATGAATTAAATAGAGGCAACAACAGCGAGACCACACGCATCAGCAATGCTAGGAGCACGGAGAGAACTCTCAGCATTGCTCGATGGCAAAGGAAGTGGGATGAGTCGTCAAAAGGACGCTGAACACACACGCTTATCCCGGAACTGGCGCCGTGGATAAATCGTAAGTATGGAGAAGTAAACTTTTATCTTTCGCAGATCCTAACTGGACACGGATGTTTCCGGAGTTGCCTGCTCCGTTTTGGCCACGACAACACAGATGAGTGTTCCTGGTGCGGCGAAGGAATCGTGGAAGACGCAAACCACATTGTCTTCGAGTGTGGACGATTCTCCGCAGAGAGGCGACAGCTGGAGGAAGCAGTGGGTCAATCCATCAGGAAAAACAACCTGGTGTCGATTATGCTGGATTCTCAGGAAGCGTGGCGCTCAACCAGTGTCTTCGCGGCACTGGTTATGACGGAGCTCCGCAGGATCGAGAGGACCAGACGACGAGCCGAGTAGGACTCAGGTGGCGCAAAGCGCCTGCGAAGCATTGCTTTGCGGCCGTCCCGCAGGCATCATGCGCTACCCGTTCCTGTAAACTCCATTTTTAAATTTTAAGAAATAAACGAATACAAAAAAAAAACCCAAGAATATTAATTTTATGTTTTTTTGGGATCGGCCATGCTTCTATCGGTGTGTTGCAGCACATTTATACTAAAGCAATATACCCCAAAATTCCCGAAATTTTCACTAGTTTAGGTTTCAATAATTTTCATCTTTATATACAGAAACCCAAAAATTAGTATTTTGAACTTTCTACAATAGTTCCAAAGTGAGAGTTTCAGTAAACATAAGAGTTTAATATAAGAGAGCAAGTCTGCATATTTATTGAATGTGTAGAAAAAACCCGCTACAATTTCACCAAGAATGTAATATAAAACAAATTAACATTTTTCACACATTTCACAAAAAAAAAACAAAATTCTGATTCGTCACCTTCACAAAATGTTCCATAAAATTTCTACCACATTTTAAGGACCAGGCCAGGAATTTCGCTTTGAAGAAGGCATCGACATTCTTATTGTTGTTGTTGGTTGTGCGAGGGTGTGTGTACGTGTGCGTTTGCGAGTGTGTGTGTGTGATGATGCGTGTGACTTCAAAAATCCTAAAAACGTGTCGGGCAGCATGTTGAAATTGACGTTCCTCTTCAACCATCCATCGAGTAGTCCCCAGTCGAAGAAAAGAGTGAGTATTACGAGTGCTTCGTAAGCTAAGGAAATGGGGTTTGAGTTGCGATTTGCGATGCTTACGCAATTATTTGAGGGTGGAAACGGCTTATGATATGGCACAATTTTAACATTCTAGACCGTTTCATTTGAAGTTGTTCGTGTTGTTTTTGTACGGCAAATCGATGTCTTTATTATGCTCAAATGTTTTCGGAAATTCTTTAAATTTAACTATAGAAACTATTGAAACAAAACAAAGTTTTAAGACTGTATACAAATAATACAAAAGATATAATGTTCTCAAAGTTTATCTGTAATAAAGTATTAATATTAAAAATACAAAAATATAAATAGAAACAAAGAATTAGTAATACAAATAAAAATGATATACAATTAATTTAATAGATGAAAAAATAATTTTCAAAAAATATAAGATACTACAATGATAATGGAAAAAAATATAATTAAATAGAAAACAGATATAAAACGAAAATTTTAAAAATGATTAAACAATAAATTATTAAAATAATAATAATAAAAGTTAAAAAAATTTTAAATTAAGAAAAAATAAATAGATAAATTGTTTTACACAACGCACTTAACTTTTCAAAAAGCTTTTAGATGACGAACTAGTCAGATTTTGATCTCATGTATAAAGACAAAACGTATAATTCTTAATGATACATATGCCTATACATGTATATTAGACTCAGTTGGCTTTTTCAGACATGTGTATTTATATTTCCTTATAGTGAATAAAAACTATTCACCTAGCTTTAAGAATAGAAGCAATCGCCGCGATGGCCAACTGATATGCGATCGAGTTAGAGAGCCTCAGATAGATAAGTACATTTTATTTTACAAATGTTGAAACACCCTTTTAAATTCTATGAATGCAGGGTATAAAAAACATCATCGTCTTACTCACTTGCATACATTTGCATATGTTTGTTAGTATATCTAAGCATATACACAATAATGTATAGGTACATACATATAAGTATGTACACACAACAGTATACTACATACATACATATATAAGGATATATGTATGTATTATAGCAAAGGAACCCTCTGTCGTGCTTTATTTGCATTTGTTGTTTATGATTGTTTGTGTGTGTGTGTGTAATTGTGTTTTCCAACACACTCTTAATAAGAGTTCCTCGCGATTTTTATTTTGTAAATGGCTGCGAAACCTGGGATGATTCTGTGTCCTGTTATATCAAGCGACTTATACACACACACTGTTGCCATCCCTCTTCGGCACGAATCGTGATACTATCGCCGTTCCGCGTAACGGCAGACCCAGCTAGAAGACTGCCATCCACTTCGCACTTGGGCAAACATGCACTCAAAATGGCCGCCTTGTCGCATTTGCTGTTGCTTTTGATATATGGTGCTGCTGCCCTCTGTCTGGGCAGGTTTGGTCTTTCGCTTGAGAGCTCATTATCGTTTCGCTTGGCTAACCAGTTAGTCGTACACAACTTTGTTCACTGCACACTAACACCGCCGCCGCAGTTTGATTATTTTGCATTTTGAAGCTAACAAATTGTTAGGAGCAGTGACGGGCTCGCAATCCGTGGCGTTGCCGCCGGGTCGCTGGCTGCCTATGGCAGATCGGCAACTATGTATAACTATTTGAATGTGTAGGAGTAATCATACAACATACGACAAACGCGATCGAAATTTAAATAAAAAGCTGCAGACAATAAGTACAAAACATAACAAAAAATTTAAGAAAATCCATAACGAGCCCGCCGAGAAATCGAATGATTATGACGAATCACAACTGTTACGTAGTGTAAATGTAATGTAGATCTTAAAGTGGAACAAGAAAAATACATTAATATATATGTTCAAGTACAAAATCAACAACGAAATGAATGAATTAGCGAATATATGTCAGTGAATACACATATATATATATAATCATTCATATAAATATATATATATGTATATATAAATACATATACATATGTATGAAATATATATAAATAGTCAATTATTCGTTCTATTGAAATCAATTATCCATCGGCATATATATGCCATATAATCACTTGCATCGGAACAACGGAAATCATTTTCCAATCTCTCACACATAATACGCTTACGTAAAAAATAGTTTTTAAAAATAATTGTATCAACATGATGCTGACTACTGAGCATATCATGCACGGACATCACCCGCACTCATCTGTTGGCGTAGGTGTGGGCCAAAGTGCATTATTCGGCTGCTCGACAGCGGGTCACAGCGGAATCAATCAGCTGGGCGGCGTCTACGTGAACGGAAGACCTTTGCCCGATTCCACACGGCAAAAAATTGTCGAGCTGGCCCATTCAGGTGCACGTCCATGTGATATATCTCGAATACTTCAAGTATCTAACGGATGCGTAAGCAAAATCTTGGGCAGGTAAGAGACACAACCTTTGAGAATAAATGAATACAAGTTGACTAATTTTATATAAATAGCATTAAGAAAAAAAAAACTAGATAAAAAAATATTTAAATATATTGAATGATTTGAATAATTTGTTGTATTTTTATCTAGTTTTTTTTTTTTTAAGTTATTTGTATTAAATTGTATATATATCACGGGTGAGTGCCCGACTAGCACAGGTGAATGACGAGAATCTCATACTGACATACTTACATACATAGAATATTTATGTATATAAGAATAAATATATGTATATATATAGACTTATGACAGTTTTAAAAAAGTCCGATATAGATCAAATTGATGTACAAACATAAATCGAACTGCGGTTCTACATTTTCAACAATAGGTGTATAGCATATATGAGTCAACGCCAATTCATATAAGAACGCACTAGAAGATACCTTGAATACCGGCCGCGATGATGTTTCAAACATCTTAGCATACATCCTTACATAAATACGTTCATATCACATACACATAACTGTACTTAACGATGTAATATATGGAAAGTAATAATTTAAAAGATTCACAGTCCCTACGCACCGCCACTGTAACACTTGCTCTTCAAGTGACAAATCCAGAACTAAATTAGCAGCTGACACAAATACAATTCAGTCATAAAGAAAATGCCAGCGCTTAGCGCTTATTGCCACGTGGTTTTGCCGATCGACCAAATAAGTTCGTTAATAACTTCTGTATAACTTTATGGATTAAAAGAAATATTCAATACTAATTCCTATTTTTATGTTGATCCGTAAACAGTCTTCAATTCCTTTTGAGACTGCTAGAAGAATCGTAAGAAATAAATATAATAGATTAAACGGTGACGTTCGATTTCTGTGTGTGTGCTTAACCCTGATGACATAGTGAAAGAGCTTTCCTCTTGAGTTCAACTAAGACTTTGGTCAATCTTTTTTGAAAACAGTTTTTGTCTACACTTCCATTTTTTAGTGTCTAAAACCTAGAACTCGTGACGTTAATCTAGTAGTAAACGTGCTTTCAGCACAGTTAGCTTGTACTAACTATTTTTGAGAATATTGGAAAAACAAAAATTGAGCTCAATCTGTGTATTCGCTAAAAGATTCTTTATGCCATATTTGAAACGTAAGAGGTGTACTGGATGAGTATTGATTATTTAAAAAAAAACTTGAAATATTCTAGCTATAGAAGTACCTACATTTCAAACTTCAAGCAGATGAACAGGGATAGACCGACTCGGCTGTTGACCACGCCTTAAGCCTTCTGCCTATTGCGAACATTCTGTCCAAGCCGGTTCAAGCTAGATTAAATTTATTCAACAGTTTTTTTTTCGTATAAGTAACGATAAGCAAAGAATTATATTGATAATAAGGAAATAAATATATAATTATTGTTATGTAAACAATAATAACATTAGGAAATAAAAATTGTGTTTCATATAAACCAATAATAAATTAAGCAATGGTATAATAAGTAAAGATTCATATTTTTATAAAGAGATGAAATAAGAATAGTAATAATAATAAATAAATTTCGAAACTCAATAATAGCTGAAAGCCTTCTCACACACTCTTTCGTTTTTGGTAATTGTAACTCTTTCGTTTTGGTAATGCCAATTACAAATGTTTCTATTTGTCTTATATAGGTATTATGAAACCGGATCAATTAAACCTCGAGCTATTGGTGGTTCAAAGCCGCGAGTAGCTACAACGCCCGTCGTACAAAAGATTGCCGATTACAAAAGAGAATGTCCAAGCATATTTGCGTGGGAAATTCGGGATCGCCTACTATCGGAGCAAGTGTGCAATAGTGATAATATTCCAAGCGTAAGTATTTACACATAAATACATACATACATACACATATATATATAACTTAATTTTGCCAATATTATTTAAGCCCCTATTCAATAAAATGCAAGTAGAAAATGCGACCACGCCGAAGTTAGGTAATACCCTTGCAATTGTAAAGATACAGTTTTCTCCGATTTGCCACGCCCCCAACAAGTGGATAAAAATATTCTGTTAACCAGGACAACAGTAACCCATATATCAGATTTTGAAGATGTAACTATAAAATTTTGGTAAATATGTATATAATTTTAGAGGCGAATATATATAATTTTTCATATTTTTTGTCGAATCGGTCAAGCTTAACGTTTTTGTAAATTTTTGGGACTCTACGTGTAAAATTGTAGAAGATACAGTTTTTACGATTTGCCACGCCACTGATGGCCGTAGATATATATTCTTTATCATTTTTTCTAGGAGTCGTTGATACAAATATATGTTTAAAGTTTCAAGTCTCTGGCTTTAACAGCATTCAAAATATTGGAGTATTTATGTTAAGCACTATATAGACTTTCGCGATTTGTCACGCCCCTAGTAGGCGTGGATATATAACTTATTGATCAATATGAAGGGGAGGTCAAAAGTATATTACTTTCCGAATTTGGATGCTCTAGCTTCAAAACTGTAGAAGATATAGTTTTACCCGAATTGCCATGCCCCAAAATGGTGTAGCTATATATGCTATATCTTTGGAGGTGCGATTCAGGAGTATATATTCCAAATTTGAAGTCTGAGACTTCAATAACGTCGAAGTTATCCCACTAAAATATTTCTTAAAACCGATCTGTCTATGCAAAAAGTTATATTAATTTTGGATAGAAGTTTGCAACGCAGAGAAGGAAGAATCTCCGACCAGCAAGACGAGCTGAGTTGATATAGCCATGTCCGTCTGTCCGTCTGTCTGTCTCGATCAACTCACACTCCTTCGAGACTATTAGAGCTAAAATTTTGCACATAGGCTCCAATCTGTTGCATGCATTGTATATCTCTGAATCATCCGGATCAAACGACTGTATCCCATAGCTCCTATAGGATAGATCGGTAATAAGAAATGTTTTAGTGGGATTACTTCGGCGCTATTGAAGTCTAAAACTTGAAATTTGGAATATATACTCCTGAATTGCACCCCCATTCAAAAATATATAGAGTATATAGCTTCGCCTTCGCTTCGCCGGATAAGACTATATCTTCTATAGTTTTGAAGTTAGAGCATCCAAATTAGGAAAGTAATATACTTTTGCCCTCCCCTTCAGATTGATCAAAAAATTATCAACCACCCCTAGAAAAAAAGATAAAGAATTATTATTATTATTACTATTAGGGGCGTGGCGAATCGGAAAAAACTGTATCTTCTACAATTTTACACCAGAGTCCCAAAAATTGACGAAAACAATAATCTTCACTGTTTCGACAAAATTATGAAAAATGATATGTATCAGCCTCTTTGGGGCGTGGCAAATCGGAGAAAACTATATCTTCCAAAGTTTTATACTTACAGCTTCAAAATTGGATATGTGGGTTACTGTTGCCCTGCTAAGTAGATTGACTAAAAATTATTTATATCCCATGTTGGGGGCGTTGCAAATCACTATATCTATATATAGTACTATATCTATATCCTTTACAATTACAAGGGTAATACCAAAATTGAGAAAAAATGTATCTCTCACAGTTTGAGAGCTGACCTCAACAACTTTAGTAATTTGATTCTGTGTTGATGTTCTCTACATATTGACCTATACAAATGTAGCGGCAAATTTTAAAAATTGCTCTTACAGGTTTTAAATAAAACAAGTAAGAACGCTCTAGTCGAGACTGCCCGACTACGAGATCCCCTGAACCAAGTCCGAGCTGATGTTTTAAACAACCTAGCTTACATCTTTTATCTATACATATTGCCTCTGCGCGCATATACACATGCACACATATACATAGGCACGCATATACACATGCACACATATACACGTGCACACATTTGTATACACATCAGTGTTGCCAACTTTTGTTGAGCAAAAAAAGCTAGATCAAGGAAAAATAGACCCAAAATAAAGCGAAGTTTGCGGAGAAAAAAGCTGGGAAAAAAGCTTAATTTTCGAAGCAAATTTTGTATGATTTGTATTGAATTCTTCAAGTTTTCTTCAAAATTTTTATTAATAAAAAAAAGGTATTCAATAATGCAGTCATATTAATTTGGCAACCTTTTTTTTTGCTAACCACAAAAATTTGTACTGAAATTTTCACCATTTTGTATTCAATTTTATAAGAAATCATGCAAATATTAAGTCAAATTAAAAACAGCTAAATCAGTTTTTAGAAAGCTATATTTCCCGCTATCCGCTGTACTGGAATTTTTCCCGCAATTCCACTTTCAAAAAAGCCCGATTTGACGGGAAAAAAGCTGATTTGGCAACAGTGATACACATGCTCACATATACATACCATGCACACAGAAGCACGCTCGCCGATTACTGCGTAGTTGATTTGAATGTATGTGTGCACACGTACAGGCTGCTGCCGCGCTCTTTTACAATTGATAACTTTAATGACTTCTGTATTACTTAACGGATTTGAATGCAATTTTCTGCATTGAATGCTATTAATTTATTAAAAATACGGTTTTCACTAAAAAATTTAAAAAAATTAAATTGTGGCCTTGATAATTTTTTTTTATAATAAATTTTTTTTTGTGAAATGTGTAGCTGGTATCCAAAATATGAAAAAATAGAAAATGTATTTTATTTACAAAAAGCTAAAAACAAAATTTGGTAGCTGTAGCTAAAAATATGTTAAAGATATGGTCAAAAAACTGAATCTTGATAACGTTTTAAATCGATATCATTGAAACGAATAAATTTATCGAATATCTAAAACAAACTTGATATGCGCGTATACACAGACCATCATGCAAAATTTGAACTCTCGACGCGTTCATACATACGGACAGACGGACAGACGGACGGACAGACAGACGGACAGGGCCAAATCGACTCAGCTCGTCACCCTGATCAAGAATATATATACTTTATGGGGTCTGCCACGCCTCCTTCTGCCTGTTACATACTTTTTGCAAAACCATTATACCCTGATTTCCCATTTTCAATGGGTTCAGGGTATAATAAACCATATTTAAAGATAGATGGACTCCAAAGCGGCCATTGTGACTGGAAGCACTTCTTCTCTCTGCCTTGTTGTCTTTCTACATAGCCAGACTTTTACTGTCTCCCTTCATGTCTGTCTATCTGTCTATCATTTCCGATTATCAGTCTGCTCACTCGTACTTGTTCAAATGTCTCTCTAACTTTGTACGGATGCGTCGATCTTAGTTAGGAGTCCGACTTATCCAAGTTGCATTGAAAGCTTCATACCTGTCTGCTTATAGCTGTGTCAGAAAGTGTACCCATAAAACAAAATCTTTTAGGCAGAGTGTCAAGTTTGATATTTAAACATGCTGCGTCAGGTAATTATTTTTAATTTAATTTTATTTTGTATATTTTACAAATAAATCGAAATATTATTTTAGTTTTTGGCTTTTTCTGAACCTTTTTAAAACATTTTAAATGAGAACAATTTTATGAAAAATGAAATAATAAATCCAATACCTAATTTTAATGACCAAAGTTGGTTGGTTTCTATAACAAACAACAGACAGAGAAAGAGAGAGGGAGATAGACAGAGAGCGACTGAGCGAGCGCAACCACAGTGGTGCCATCAACATTGTTGAAGATTGAAGAGAAGAAGCGGCATGCCCAATGGACTTAAGTAATTTTGAAACAATTCCTACCTAACGTATTTAAAAGGGATTAAGATTTAGATATACTTTCCTCAACCAAAAAAACACAAACATAAAGGAAGATTTTTGCAGGTAAACAAATCAAGATCTAGTTGACCTAATTCCATTTGGTGTACTCAATGGAAATTCGGACGCAGATTAAAATGCCAGTAAAACTACAATAGTATATATGTTTCTGTTAAAATTTTATATTCAAATTTTGTGAGCCATCTCTCTTCGGATGTGTCGAGGCTTGCACGAGTTGTGATATGGTTGTCGTGCGCAACCTACTTTATTATACTCGTTCTGGATCAAAAATATCGTATATCATTTATAGGTGTTTCATCAGAGAAGATCAACAATGATCAACAGCTACAGCTGTAAAAAATAGTTTCTTGGATTTTATACGACCCTAATAGCCGTAGCAGAAAGCTCAATTTTTCACCCGGGGGTGGCCTATGCAAACATAAGTTTTAGGCTTTAAGTCTCTAGCTATAGCTCTAGCTCATGAAATTTAGCTTTTGGGAGAAGCAGTTGACTGTAGCTATATCCCACAAAATCATTAATTAGAAGCGATCAATCCTGTTAGCATTTTGTGATATAATCAGCTTTATAACTCTGGGAGGGGTTTGCGTCGATCCCCAAAGACGAATAGACGGATGAACACACGAACTCAGCTCAACTTGATCAATAAATAGAATATGTTTATAAACTTTATATAGGCCGAGATGATTTACGTTTACATATTTGAACGAAAGGTACACACGGTATGCGATGCATGAAAAATGTAAATTCGATTTTCAACCCAACCCTCATTTCGTGAACGGGATTATTCAGTATACATGGTAAAATGTAAGATCACTCAAAAATATGTACATACATAAATACGTATTTATACATATGCTTGAACATGCGCGTAGAAGTTTAGAAGGTTTTAAATGATTAAATTGCAGGGTATATTATATAAATACATGATACTCTATAATCGAAAGGTACATATCTATCATAGGACATATGTATCAGATAAATTTACCTATATATAGAAAAAGTAGAAACATATGCCTAACAAAAAGTACCTCGAAGTATACATATATATATATATATATAGAAGAACGATGACGACTTATTACAAGTATCCTGTCCTTTAACGCTGTTTGCATCCCATTAATAAAACATGGATAGCCGCACTTTGGTCTTTTTTAAGTGTTGGCACGTGTCTGGCGCATTTGGAGTTGGAATTTCTTTGCATTTGAGTACTCGTGGCTCTCGTTGACGTTGCTTGCGATTATATAATGAATTGCAGGCCGCTTTTGTATTATCCACATAAAGACATCAAAAGACATCAAAGGCTCGCCTTCTTATAATGCCAATATACCAGTAATTCAAAGTATCTTGTATTTGTAGTCCAAGGCAAGCCGAGGAATGGGGACAAACCTAGATTCTTTTTCAACCTACGAAATTCATATTTATTTTTTCTGATTGTTACGTAAGCAATGTTTCCAACTGTTCAACAACAAAACACAACTTTTTTCAAGTCTTAACAATTTCTGAGATTATTTAATAACTTAATTATATATTATCGAAATTTATATTTATATTATAAAATTTATGCATACCTTAAAGTCGTGTTTTTATTCATTTATAATAAATTATATTCATCATTAAACATCTCGAATCTATATCCAACTAGACGGCTGGGCCAACTTCGGGCGTGCCGTAGCTTGTATACCCTTGCAAATTCGTAACCGACTACATACATTACACTCATTCGTTGCAACACTTTAGTATATAGGAAAGTCTAAAAGTTTTCCCTACTCAAAAAGTTTTTTGAACCGATCAATCTGATGGGAACCGAATTATATATTCTTCCATTCTGCATGAGTCCGAGATATACAGTGCCAACAGTAAAGAGAAGACGTGTGCAAGTAGATGAGTTTACATTTCTTTACTATAGGTTAAGCTTTGTATTGAACGACGTAGGTAAATAAATTTGGTAATTTTGGGGATGCTCCATAAATATATGTTTTGAATTGCTAGTCTCTGGAACAACGTCTGAAATGTTAGAGGATTCATGTTGAATACTATATAGATATTTCCGAGTTGTCACGCACCTAGAGCACGTAGATATATGTATATATGTATATATTGAATCCAACTTAAGGACGCGTCAATAGTAGCCTACCTGCCAAATTAGGATGTTCTAGCTTTAGAACTGTTGGATATACAGCTCTACCCGATTCGCCATGCTCCCAAAGGACATGGGGATGGGATATACGAGTATCTATTCCATATAGTCGCTCGATCCGGATGATTTCCGAGACATACAATAGCTGCTGTAGAAAGAAGCCTATGAGCGCAATTTCAGCAGTCTTTTCTAGGAGGAGATTGCGTTTATCCAGACAGACGGTCAGACCGACATGGCTATATGGCTATATAAGCTCAGCTGATCAAGAATATATATATACCTTATATAGTCGGAGATGCTTCCTTCTGTGCGTTCTAAACTTCTGACCAAAATGGGTATAATAAGAAATCATAATCTTAAGGAGTAGTAATTTCCCTACAGTCCGAAGACAGATCATTTTATTAATCAATGAGTGCATTTATGAAAATGTAATTTATCTCATAGGTCATACACTGTGATCCAACTGTCAAAACTTGATGATTCTGGCTATCAATCTATGGTGCAGATATAACTCAATCTTATCTTCGCACTCCATCACGATTGTATATTACAAATAAAAAGTCTTTAGTATTATTATTTGTAGTTCAAAAGTAGAACTAGCTTCCCATTTATTCAAAATGTATTGTATTTTTAACGTATATCTGTATAATTTAAATTGCATTTCAATGCTAAGCACGAAAAGAAAAGCTTTTATACATGATATTTAACCATTCCACTGTCCTCCAAATATACAGCTACCTGCCCACCGTGTATGTTAAGTAATTAGGTTTAAATGCATCAGGCAGCTATCCTTGGGAAAAGCAATCTCTTTAATGCAAATATGCTTCCACACTAAACACATTTATATACATGTGTGTGTGTGTGTGTGTGTGTGTGTGTGTGTGTATGACATGACCAAGTTGACAAACAGTTATGGGATGTGTAAACCTTTCTTGTAAAAATGTTTTTTAACATCCGTGTATACGCTATACAAAATCTGCTATATTGCTATCCTGCTCTTGGACAACAGTGCCTGATTGGCTGTAACTCATAGCCAATGGCAGCATCTTGCATTGCATTTGTGTATTTTGGGGGTAGGAAATGGCGTTGGATGGCTCTACTTACACAAGTACACACACACACACACATATATATATATATATATATATATAAATATACTCGGATTTATAATGTAAGCAAAATGTGCGTCTTTTGTGCTTTTGGCTATAATTGCAGGTTTCATCTATTAATCGGGTGCTGCGTAATTTGGCCTCGCAGAAGGAGCAGCAGGCGCAGCAACAAAACGAATCGGTCTATGAAAAGCTAAGAATGTTCAATGGACAATCTGGCGGTTGGGCCTGGTATCCGGGAAATACAACGACAGCGCACTTAGCACTTCCACCAACTCCTACAGCAGTACCAACGAATCTGTCTGGACAGATAACCCGGGATGAGGCTCAAAAGCGAGGTAAACTAACTCCATTACCAACTATTTCTATTACTGTTTATTTGTGTCTTCTCAGTATTATAGCCTTGAATGTGTGCTTCATGCGGTTTACTCTCTATCGATATTTGGAGTTTTCAGAAGTTGACAACAAAGTATTACTAAATGGATATACTATATAGAATATTCAAGGCCAATCATTCTGAATTAATTAGTTATTGCATCATCTGCTGTAGAGTGCAATCCATGCAGATTTTCAAATCAAGCCGCTTTTATTTAAGTAGCGAATTGGAAAGGAATGTTTCCCACGCCCTTTTTATACCCTTTTGGTCAGAAGCACACAGAAGTACAGAATAAAGCATCTCCGACCATACAAAGTATATATATTCTTGATCAGCACGACGAGCTGAGTTGGTATAGCACTGTCCGTCTATCCGTCTGTCTGGATCAACGCAACCTCCTCCAAGACTATTAGAGCAACATAGCTAAAATTTTGCAAAGGCATCTTTTTGCAGCAGGAATTGAAGACTATATCCTATAACACCCATAGGACAGATCGGTTTTAAAAAATCTTTTAGTGGGAAAATTTCGACGTTATTAAAGTCAGAGACTTGTTATGTGGACCATATATTTGCGTATCTCACCTCCATACAAAAATATAAAGTATATAGAGCTACATCAATTGGGGGCGCGGCAAACCACGTAAACTATATCGTCTACAGTTTAAGAGCTAGAACATCAAAATTTGTCAGTAGGCTGTTGTTGAGCTCTCCTTAAGATCAATCAAAAAGCTAACTAGAGGGATGGGCTAACTTCGGCCATGCCGAAGTTTGGTAATACCCTTGCAATTGCAAAGGATATAGATACAGTCTTTTCTGATTTGCCACGCCCCCATCAATTGGATATATATAATTTTTGGGCAATCTATTAAGCAGGTCAGCAGTAACCTATATATAAAATTTTGAAGCTGTACCTATAAGACTTTGGAAGATATAGTTTTCTCCGATTTTCCACGGCCCCAAGAGGCGGATTTATATAATTTTGCATAATCTTGTCGAAACGGTCAAGCCTAACGTCTGTTTCAATTTTTGGAACTCTAGGTGTAAAATTGTAAAAGATATAGTTTTTCCCGATTTGCCACGCCCCTAATGGGCGTAGATATATATTCTTTATCTTTTTTCCATGGGTGATTGATACAAATATATGTTTAAAGTTTCAAGTCTCTGGCTTTAACAGCATCCAAAATATTGGAAGATTTATGTTAAGCACTATATAGACATTCCCGATTTGCCACGCCCCAAGTAGGCGTGGATATATAATTTTTTTCAAATTTGGATGCTCTAGCTTTAAAAATGTAGAAGATATAGTTTTATCCGATTTGCCACGCCCCCAAAGGGCGTAGATATATAATCTATATCTTTTTGTATTTGGGTGCATATCAGGAGTATATATTCCAAACTTCAAGTCTCTGACTTTAATAACATCGAAGTTATCCCACTAAAACATTTCTTAAAACCGATCTGTCCTATGGGAGCTATAGGATATAGTCATCCGATTCGGATGATTCCGAGATATACAATGCCTGCAGCACATTCCAGCCTATGTGCAAAATTTCAGATCTGTAGCTCTTATAGTCTCGGAGGAGATTGCGTTGATCCAGACAGACGGACAGACGGACAGACAGACAGACGGACAGACGGACAGACGGACATGGCTATATCAACTCAGCTAGTCTTGCTGATCAAGAATATATATACTTTATATGGTCGGAGATGCTTCCTTCTCTGCGTTGCAAACTCCTGACCAAAATTAATATACCCTTTTTGCAAGGGTATAAATATCCACGCTCACTAGGGGCGTGGCAAATCGGGAAGTTTATCTAGTTTTCAATATAAATCGCTAATATTTTGGGCGCTGTTAGAGCCAGAGAATTGAAAATTAAAACATATATATGTAAGACCACTACTAGAAAAAAATGTATAGCATATATAGCTGCCCCCATTAGGAACGTGGCAAATCCGTAAAAACTGTACATTATAGAATTTTAAACCTAGAGACCCAAAAATTAGTAAATATCTCTTCTTGGTAAATTAAAAAAACAATACGTATATCCTTTACAATTACAAAGATATTACCAAACATCGGCATGGTCGAAGTTAGCCCATCCCTCTAGTTTATATTATTTCGTATTAGACTGAACAATTCTATATTTTGTTAGGTAATTTTATGTAATTTTTATAGAGACAAGTAAAAGCTCGGCAAACTTTAGATAAGTCTAAATCAAGTTCCTTCTAAAGAAACATTTTTGCACGCACATGGCTTCATATTTTCCTACTGCCTCCATAAATGAATATTATACAGCTACTATGATTATAGAATTAATATATAAACGAAAATGTTAAATTAAAGATTGCTCATTATTGAAATAGATTAAAAATGCTATGGATAAATTGAAATAACTGTAGTTGGAGTTTTATTCAATTAATCAAGCAACCAAAATCATTTCAATACAATTTTGGAATTACTTTAAATGACGTATGGGGTATTACAAGTCATGTCGGAAATAGAAGAGAACAAACCAACCCCTAAAGGCATTTGGGACATTGAAAACATTTTGTCACAGATGATCAAACATCAGGGTAAACAAAATAGTTAATTTGTTGGTCATTTGTTATTTGCCATTAAATCTAATTGAGGAGCGTAATTCAGTCCGTGAAGGATTTGTTGTTGCCTTTCAATTGTTTTTGTTTATTCTTCGATCAATAAATAAGGCTAACATATGTCCCTTTGCCAACATAAGCATCATCCCATTCCAACTCCAACCCCTCCCAACCCATCTCTCGACCGCACAGTTGCTTCCATTTGCAACAGGGAAAGGACTTACACATGCCTTACATGAGAGCTCTTTATTGTGTTTTGTTTGTCGTGGCAAATGTTCTGCAAAGATAAGCAAAAGCAATCAGCGAAATGATTTTACAAATGCCACTGGAACTGTATCTGCAAAACAGATTCCAGTCCACGACACCCATTGCCAAGCTAAGTCAAAGTTCTGTCGATGACAGCAGAGCTCCAATTTTTCGACCTTTACAATAATGACAATTACGCTGGTATGTAGATATAATGAAAAAAGTCCTTAGGGAGAATTTTATATCACATTTAAAGCGTGCGAGATTTGCCCAAATAATTGGATGCTAGCTTTCATGGAATTGGTTAAAGATATCGCTGATTAGCAGACCCTTAGAACCTTTAGAACAAGTAAGAACGCTCTAGTCGGGTCTGCCCGACTAGGAGATCCCCTGAACCAAGTCCGAGGTGGTGTTTCATACAATCTAGCTTACATCTTTTATCTATACATATTATCATGTGAGCGTGCACACACGCACACGTATACACATGTACACATGTGTACTGCGAAAATGGGAATTCAGGGTATAATGGTTTTGTAACAATGTATGTAACATGCAGAAACATGCGTGGCAGATCCCATAAACTATATATATTCTTGATCAGGACGACGAGCTGAGTTGATCTAGCCATGTCCGTTCGTCCGTCTTGCAGTCCGAATGATCGCAGTGACCCCGTAAGCCCCATAAGCTAGAGATTTGAAATTTGAAATATATTTTTCGATAACTCATTTCCTTATTATCGATAACAATTGATATTTTGACTTTGTTTTTAAGCTATAACTAAAATACCATAATAGCAAGAGACACCAAATTGACTATGTAGGTTTCTGTGATCAAAATACAGATAATACATTTTTAAGATTTTGGATAGCTCCACCCATTAGCCCCAAAAGTGGAAAAAACGTATTTCTAATACTAGGGAGTTGAGATTTCGCATATATACACATTTCGATGCCTATATTATGTCCTGAAAATTTCAGTCAGAAAGTAGATCTAAAAGCGAAGCTATTTAACAATCTATTTCTCATAATGCTGCCCAGAATGCAGCACAAGCGCAGCCGCTAAATCATCTATACAGTAAGTGGAGTGTCTGCATGTATATGAATGTCTGTGTGTGCGCGCAAAGGGTAATATGTATAGATAAAAGATGTAAGCTAGGTTGTTTAAAACATCACATCGGACTTGGTTCAGGGGATCTCCTAGTCGGGCAGACCCGACTAGAGCGTTCTTACTTGTTTATGCTTTATCAATGAAAATTAATTTTTGCTCACTTTAATCCAGATCTATATCCGGGTGATCTCTCACATCCAAATTCACATGAGAGCACATCAGATGGCAATTCTGATCATAATTCATCCGGTGACGAGGATTCACAGATGCGACTGCGACTGAAACGAAAATTGCAAAGGAATCGAACTTCATTTACAAACGAGCAAATTGACAGCTTGGAGAAAGGTTCGTCGTTTGTGTCTTGAATTATATAGAAATAGTCATGTGAATAAATATAAATGTTTAAACAATGCTTTCCACAATAGAATTTGAACGGACGCATTATCCGGATGTTTTCGCACGGGAGAGGCTTGCAGAAAAAATTGGTTTGCCAGAGGCACGTATTCAGGTTTGTCTTTCCGTTTTATTTAATTCTTTTTTATTTAAGCTCCGTTTTAATTTAATTTCGTTTAATTCTTTTCCATTTAGGCGGTGATTTATTGATTAGATTATTTTTATACCCTGAACCCATTAAAAATGGGAAATCAGGGTATAATGGTTTTGCAAAAAGTATGTAACAGGCAGAAGGAGGCAGATCCCATAAAGTATATATATTCTTGATTAGGGCGACGAGGTCAGTCGATTCAGCCCTGTCCGTCTATCTGTCTGTACATCTGTCCGTCCGTATGTATGAACGCGTCGATCTCAAAACCTATAAGAGCTACAGACTTCAAATTTTGCACGATAGTCTTTGTATATAGCGCGTATATCGAGTTTGTTTTAAATATTCGATAACTTTTCCCGTTTCACTGATATCGATTTAAAACGTTATCGAGATTCAGTTTCTTCAACATATCTTTTACATCTTTTTAGCTACAGTCATCAAATATTACATTTAGCTTTTTGTAAATAAAATACATATTTTATTTTTTTATTATTTTGGATATTAATTTATTTAAAAATCAATTTATTAAAGCCGCAATTTAAGTTTTGTAAATTTTTTAGGCAAAAAAGTATTTTTAATAAAATAGAATTCATTCAATGCTGAAAATTTGGTCAAAATCCGTTTAGTAACACTGAAGTTATTAAAGAAATCATTTTATCAATTGGCAAAAGCACGCGGCAGCAGCGCCAAGCGCCTAGCATTTTCTGTGCCTATGTGTGCATGTGTATATATGTGAGTGTGTGTGCGCGCAGAGGGTAATATGTATAGATAAAAGCTAGGTTGTTTAAAAGATCACCTCGAACTTGTTTTAGAGGATCTCGTAGTCGGGCACACGCGACTAGAGCGTTCTTACTTATTTTCATTTTATTTGAGAATTAATTGATTTTTATTTTTTTTTTACAAGTTTTGTAGTTATTTTCTTAAATCTATTTAGCTTTAAGTACAAAAATTTGTACTCAACGAAAGATATAAATAACTCCACACAAAGCTTATCATTTTGCATTTTGACTGAAGTCAGGGTTTTAAAAAGTTGGTTTGAGAGCAATGATAGCCTTGAATTCCCAATATTGAACAATTACAAAATACTCGCTTACGCTACAACACAGCAAACTTTATTAAAAAACAAATGTATGTGCATCTGCTTAGCCACGCCCCCAAAGTAAAAATAATAATGAATTACCGGAATATTCGTTTAAATCCTCCTCCTTTAGACTCTCCCTCTCTATGTCTTTCTGGTCCTCCTCTTCTCCGTCGCCTTTTCCTTGTCCCTCTACATTTTTACATCTCCGTCTACCTCTCCCTATCGCTCTCTGTCTCACATCAAGATAGACATTGCAGAACTAATATACTCTCGGTTCACTTGGGGAACGTGTCGGGTTGAATTTTCTCTAAGTCAGCGGCTTCGGATGTAACATGGACTCAGCCAAGTAATGTTTCTTTTTCAAAAAGTTGAATACTCGTATATAATATTTAAATAAAATATATAAAATATTTAAAGTGGGACAACTATTGATCAATAAAGAACTTTCCATATATGCAAATATGCAATATTGCCAACAACAGGTAAGGTTTTAAAATTTAATTCCACATTAAGCGGAACAGCAAATTCCGAATATGTATAAATAGGATACATACAATATCCATATACGCCTAAAAGTGAATTTACTAGAAATTCATTTAAATTCAATACTAATAGTAAAGATGTACTCAAAAATATCAAGCTGTTCTTAAAATATGAACTTGAAGAGTGCACCACGTGAAACAAAAACTTACAGCGGGATAATCCTAAATAGTGCCTTGACACTTAGAGAAATAATATTGAACTTCCTCTACCCGAGTGGGTGAAAGAGGAGGACGAGGCGGGTGTTACAAATAGATTCAATTCTTCTGCCCTTGGGGCGGAGTGCTACTGTTGTATTTTGTGTGACCGATTGTCTGAAGTGATTGCCCATGGCTTTTAGCCACGAGCCACGACCCACGAGAGTCAGGATGCCAACCCTCAACTCACTTCGTGCACCCCTGTAATTATTTGTTATTAATGTTTTTTGCTGTGCCTCTCGCGAGGTTATTTGTGTAACTGAATAAAAACAATTTGACTGTAAAAACACTTGAAACTACTTGTGATTTTGCACGTTGAGCAAACTGCTCAAGTGTTTTTCTGTCAAGCACCGCCAAAATGTGATGATGGGCAATGAGGAGTCGCGTTTACAATAACGCAAAATAATAAATGTCATGTTGAAAATATGAAGGCAAATATTAAATATTGCCCAGCCCCCTTCGCATCCGCATTCACATTCACATTCACCCCTTTTGTCACCCAGGTCATAAATAAGCTCAGCCAGAATCGAAGGGTTTCTCCCGACTCCCGACTCTCGACTCTGATGCGATAAGGCTTAAACTTCATTACATGCCAAAACTGGGTATGTTTGTATAAAACCTTGCTGAAAGAGAGTTTAATGAATTTCATAGGAAACACGACCTCCTCTCCTATCTATACATTGAGTGAGACCATAAGAATATTTGTTGTCAAAAGTTTTGGTTGTAGAACAGTATAAATGAAGCATGTACTCATATGGTCTTATTCAGATTCCTCATTCTTAACCATAAAGCAGAAGGCAATGTCTATACATATATATACATATATATATATATATATATATATATAATGCAAATAAACCGTGGAGTTTATAAGAAATTTTTGAAAAAATTTTGAAAGCCTAACAGAGTAGACAAATATATATATATAGCACTTTTGTTTATGTATCAGAGGGTATTTAATCTTCGTTGTTAGTTCTTGTTGTTTTATTAGGTAAATCGTCATGGAACGAATTTCGCTTTCGAGCATTTATAAATGTCACGGACTTCATCATGCGAAAACATAAAACGGAAACAACTGCTGTTTCCATATACTTCCATGACAAGTACTTTCAACACATATATTGTGTTCCACTATTGTGAACGATATCTTAGGGGTAGCAATAATTCAGAGATTCGATTTGTACATATATTCCCCTACCAAGGGTTTTTTAATACCCTGAACTCATTCAAAATAGGTAACACCTAATATTCAACTTTACGCCGTTTTATTACACCTTACAAATATCTTTTGATTACTTTGTTGTTATTGTGATTTTGTCATTTTGGCGACTGAGTTTCTTTTATTTCATATACTTTAAACTAATTGAAAATACTTTCTTTTTGTTAATTAGGTCTGGTTTTCCAATCGACGAGCCAAATGGCGGCGAGAAGAGAAGCTTCGCACTCAAAGGCGATCGGTGGATAATGTGGGCGGAGGTGTTAATAGCGGTCGGACGAGTTCTAACAATCTCACCTCAGGCACCTCGGCACCTTCCAATGGGACCACGGCGAATAGTTCAACGCCCGGCATTGGATCATCGGCAGTGTCAGATGGAGCAACAGCAGCAACACACCCAGCCGGCAACAACAACAACAACAGCCTGGCAGAAACTTCTAATGGGCCGACAGTAAATATCGCATATTTCTAAGTTTTTGGTTTTTTATTTGGATATTATCAATCTAAACATTAACAATACTTCACTAGATACACGGAGGCGAGGCCAGCAGCAATCCGCATAACTCCGACAGCCCACCTCTGCAAGCCGTCGCACCTCGTCTACCTTTAAACACCGGTTTCAACACAATGTACTCCTCCATCCCGCAACCAATCGCAACTATGGCTGAAAACTACAAGTACATAATTCTCTTAATTTCAATCAATATATATATATATATATGCATATATATATTTATACCCTTGCAAAAAAGGGTATATTAATTTTTGTCAGAAGTTTGCAACGCCTTGATCAGCAAGACGAGCTGAGTTGATATAGTCTGTCTATCTGTCTATCTGTCTGTCTGTTCGTCTGTCTGGATCAACGCAATCTCCTCGGCGCTATTGAAGTCTAAAGTCTAATCGCTCCCCCATACAAAAAGAAATAGAATTATAGCTACGCCTTCTGGGTGCATGGAAAATTCGGGTAAAACTATATCTTCTACAGTTTTAGAGTTAGAACATCAAAATTCGGAAAGTAATTTACTTTTGACCTCCCCTAAGTTATATATCCAAGCATGCTAGAGGCGTGGCAAATCGCAAAAGCCTATATAGTGCTTAGCATAAATCCTCAAATATTTTGGACGCTGTTAGAGCCAGAAAATTGAAACATATATTTGTACCAACCACTCCTAGAAAAAAGATATAGCATATATATCTACGCCCATTAGGGGTCGTGGCCAATCGGTAAAAACAATATCTTCTAAAGTTGTACAGGTACAGCTTCATAATTTGATATATAGGTTACTGTTGCCCTGCTCAATAGATTGACTAAAAATGATATATCCACTTGTTGCGAAATATATATATATATCCTTAACAATTACAAGGGTATTACCAAACTTCGGCATGATCGAAGTTAGCCCATCCCTTTAGTTTTTTGTTTTTTTTTTTCATTATCACGCATATCAAATTCTTTTGTTTTTTATACCCTTGCAAAAAGGGTATATTAATTTTGGTCAGGAGTTTGCAACGCAGAGAAGGAAGCATCTCCGACCATATAAAGTATATATATTCTTGATCAGCAAGACTAGCTGAGTTGATATAGCCATGTCCGTCTGTCCGTCTGACTGGATCAACGCAATCTCCTCCGAGACTATAAGAGTTACGGAACTGGCGTGGCGTGGCAAATCGGGAAAATCTATATCTTCTACAATTTTACACCTAGAGCTCCAAAAATTGACACAGACGTTAGGCTTGACCGTTTCGACAAAATTATGAAAAATCATATATATCCGCCTCTTGGAGGCGTGGAAAATCGGAGAAAACTATTTCTTCCAAAGTCTTATAGGTACAGCTTCAAAATTTGATATATAGGTTACTGTTGGCCTGCTTAATAGATTGCCCAAAATTTATATATATCTAATTGATGGGGGCGTGGCAAATCAGTAAAACCGTATCTATATCCTTTGCAATTGCAAGGGTATTACCAAACTTCGGCATGGCCGAAGTTAGCCCATCCCTCTAGTTATTATTATATTTTTATTATTATACAATTTCATTATATTTTATTCTTTTTTCCTCAAGTAGGACCTTTTAGAATTTTTTTCCCCATTGAAAATAGGATTTCAGGGTATAATGGTTTTGCAAAAAGTATGTAACAGGCAGAAGGAGGCGTGGCACACCCCATAAAGAATATATATTTTTGATCAGGGCGACGAGCTGAGTCGATTTAGCCCTGTTCGTCTGTCTAGCTGTCCGTCCATCTGTCCGTATGTATGATCGCGTCGATCTCAGAACATATAAGAGCTAGATACTTGAAATTGCACGAAGGCCCTTGTATATTGTATTTTAGATATTCGATAACGTTTCCCGTTTCAGTGATATCGATTTAAAACGTTATCGAGATTCAGTGTTTTGAACATATCTTTTACATATTTTTAGCTACAATTATTAAATTTCGCATTAAGCTTCTTGTAAATAAAATACAGTTTCTGTTTTTTTTTATATTTTGAATACCTACTCCACATTTTACAAAATCAATTTATTCAAAAATCATCATTATTATAGCCGCAATTTAATTTGTATGCCCTTGCAAAAAGAGTATATTATTTTTGGTCAGAAGTTTGTAAAGCAGAGAAGGAAGCATCTCCGACTATTTAAAGTGCATATATTCTTGATCAGCACGACGAGCTGAGTTGATATAGCCATGTCCGTCTGTCCGTCTGTCTGTCTGTCCGTCTGTCAACGCAATCTCCTCCGAGACTATTAGAGCTACAGAGCTGAAATTGTGCACATAGGCTCCAATCTGCTGCAGGCATTGTATATCTCTGAATCATCCGGATCGGGCAACTATATCCTATATCCTATCCTATCCTATCCTATCCTCCCATAGGACAGATCAGTTTTCAGAAATGTTTTAGTGGGATAACTTCGACGTTATTAAAGTCAGAGACTTGAAATTTGGAATATATACTCCTGAATTGCACTCCGATACAAAAAGACATAGAGTAATCGGATAAAACTATATCTCTTATAGTTTTGAAGCCAGAGTATTCAAATTTGGAAAGTAATATACTTTTGACCTCCCCTTCAGATTGATCAAAAAGTTGTATTTCCACGCCTACTTGGGGAGTGGAAAATCGGGAAAGTCTATATAGTGCCAAACATAAATTATTGGAATTAATTAGGCAAAATCGTATTTTCAATAAAATAAAAGCATTCAATGCTGAAAATTAAATCAAAATCCGATTAGTAACAGAGAAGTTATTAACGAAAATATTAAGTCAATTGGAAAAAACACGCGGTAGCAGCGCTAAGCGCCTTTAATTTTCTCTTTAAATGTGCACACATACATTCAAATGTGTGCCTTCTTTTTTGAATTTTATTTCTTTCGCAATTTCACTTAAATTGTAATTCTGACCGATGCTACTTTAGTTGCGTCTTTGTCATTAAGATCAATATTAAAATAAAAATTTTAATTAAAACTTTTTTGTTGCATTCATGTTATTATCTGTCTGTATATATGTAAAAATGCAAACTCGAACAAAGGTTCAGATTATCTTGTAGTCTGGCAGTTCCGACTAGAGCGTTCTTACTTGTTATACCATAAATCCATTAAAAATGGGAAATCAGGGTATAATAGTTTTATGTACAATATATATAGTACATATATATGGTGTATGCAAGTATGCAAATCGGAGAAAACTATTTCTATGTCCTTTAAGTCTGCAAAGGTATTACAAAACTCCGGCACGGCCATTCGTCAAGTTTTTGTATTTATTTTTAAAAATTTTTTTTTAAATAGTTTTTAACATCAGACTTTTTGTTTTTAGACTCTGTTCCCAAAGGGAAAAAGAGTCTATTGGATTTGTGCAATGTCCGTCTTGCTGTCTGTCCGTCTGTCTGTATGAACGCGCAGCATTTGGACACTATAGAAGCTAGAGACTTGTAATTTGGAATATATACTCGTGTGTATCCGCGTCAGATCAAGTTTGAGTATTTTTTCCGATACGCCCACAGGGGGCGTGGCAAATCGGGAAATGCTATATCTATTAAGACTAAAACGCTGTTATTTTAGTCAATATTGCAGTCTAAGAAATGGGATTTAGAATATATATTCGTGTACACAACGCGGACGTTTTAAGATATAGATTATATATCTACGCCCATTGTGGGCGTGGCAAATCGGATAAAACTATATCTTCTACAGCTTTGAAGCTAGAGCATCCAAATTTGGCATGTGGGTTACTGTTGACCTTCCCTTAAGTTACATCAAAAAGTTATATACCCACGCCCCCTGGGGGCGTACCAAATCGGGAATATATATATAGCGATTTGTATAAATCTTATAATATTTTGAGCGTATTAAGAGCTAGAGACTTGAAATTTGGAATACATGTGCAAGTAGATCACTCGGAATCAAAAATATATATTATAGATATTTACGCCCATTAAGGGCGTGGCAAATCGGATAAAACTGTATCTCCTACAGTTTTGGAGCTAGAGCGTCCAAATTTTGCATGCGGGATACTGTTGACCTCCTCTTAAGATAAGTCAAAAGTTATGTATCCACGTCTTCTGGGGGCGTGGCAAATCGGGAATTACTATATCTTTTACTAAAACCGTGATAATTTCGGCAATATTTCCGTCAGAGAGTTGGGACTTGGAATATATATACTAGTATCCTACCTCTACCCAAAAATGTATGTTATATATAGCTACGCCCATTTGGGGCGTGGCAAATAGGGTAAAACTGTATCTCCTACAGTCTTAGACGTAGAGCATCCAAATTTGACATGTGGGTTACTGTTCATGAAATTTAAATTTACGAAAAAAAAAATAATAATAATCATAATGTAAGCCTCCGTAAAACAACTTCTAGTTGACCTAACTGGGGATTGAAGCAGGGTCTTCGCTACCACAACGCAAGTCTGTTTAACCAAATCAAAACACTTCCAAACTCAGTTTGGCACATAGCCACGCAAGAGACGCCGTGGTGTTGTTGGTAGAGTGGTGGCATGCGAAGTGCGTGACCTAGGTTCGATTCCCAGCGCTGACGCGTGATATTATCATTTAATAAAATTTTTTTTTTTTATTTTTTTTATAACTTCTATGTTATTTAATGGATTTGATAAAATTTTCAGCATAAATCCTTATATTTATTAAAACAAATTCTAGTTGACCTAACTGGGGCAAGTCTGTTTAACCAAATCAACACACCAAACTCAATTTGGCGCAAGAGACGCCGTGGTGTAGTGGGTAGAGTCGGTGGCATGCGAAGCGCGTGACCCAGGTTCTATTCCCATCGCTGCCGCGTGATATTATCATTTATTAAAATGTTTTTTTTTTTTTTATTATAACTTCTATGTTACTTGATGGATTTTGATAAAACTTTCTGCATAAATCCTTATATTTTATTAAAAATTACGGTTTTACCTAAAAAATTAAAAAAAATGTAAATGTGGCTTTATTTGCAACTAAACTTTTATTAAATTGATTTTGTGAAATGTGGAGCCAGTATCCAAAATATATAATAAAAACCAAAATAGTATTTTATTTTAAAAAAGCTATATGTAAAATTGTATGACTGTAGCTAAATTGATGTAAAAGACATGCTCAAAAAAGGAATCTCAATAATCTCGCATTCAAACATACGGAAAGACGGACGGACGGTCTACATATTTATTGAGCCTACACACCTTTAACAGGAACAGAGTCTGACGCAGTCGGTGGCGCCCGACTGCAACGTTCTTACTTGTTATTTTATATTTTATTTATTTTTAAGATTATATACATAATTTTCGTTCATTTATTTCTCTATTATTTTTATACCATGAACCCATTGAAAATGGGAATTCAGGGTATAATGGTTTTGTGACAATGTATGTAACAGACAGAAGGAAGCGTGGCAGACCCCATAAAGTATATATATTCTTGATGAGGACGACGAGGTGAGTCGATCTAGCCATGTCCGTCTGTCCGTCCGTATGAACGCAGTAATCTCGGAAACCACAAAAGCTTAAGATTTGAAATTTGAAATATATATATTTTTCTATACAAGGGTATTAGAAAACTTCGGCACGGCCAACCGTCATGTTTTTGTTTTTTTTTTAAGTTTTTTTTTCTAATAGTTTGTAACATCAGACTTTTTGGTTTTATTTTATATTTTATTTATTTTAAAATTATATACTTAATTTTCATTTATTCAACCACAAAAGCTAGAGATTTGAAATTTGAAATATATATTCTTGTATACCATACGCAGTACAAGTTTAATTTTTTTCGATAACTCATCCTATTTCCTTATTATCGATAAAAATCGATATATTGACTTTGTTTTTAAGATATAACTTAAAGACCATAATAGCTAGAGACACAAAATTGGATACCTCTCCCCATTAGCCCCAAAAGTGCAAAAAACGTATTTGAAATACTAGGGAGTTGGGATTTCGGATATATACACCTTGTCAATATTATGTACTGAAAATTTCAGTCAGAAAGTAGATCTAGAACCGAAGGTATTTAACAATCAATTTCTCATAATGCTGCCTAGAATGCAGCCCAAGCGCAGCCGCTAAATCATCTATGCAGTATGAGGCGCGCGTGCTTGTGAGTGCATTTATATGTGTGCGTGTGTGTGCGCGCAGAGGGTAATATGTATAGATAAAAGATGTAAGCTAGATTGTTTAAAACACCACCTCGGACTTGGTTCAGGGGATCTTCTATACGGGCAGATCCGACTAGAGCATTCTGACTTGTTTTTGTATCATATTGTATACAATTTAAGTAGTAGTAGTAGTATAATATAGATAAACTATGCTGATATGTTTTCAAACTATAATTAATACATTTGTTTTTCTCCAAACTATTTTTGCTTAAACTTTGCACAGCTCGATGACATCTTCATTGACTTCGATGACGCCAACATGTTTGCAACAAAGGGACAGCTATCCATATATGTTTCATGACCCACTATCCCTCGGGTCTCCCTATGCAGCCCATCCACGAAACACGGCTTGTAATCCAGCAGCAGCCCATCAGCAACCGCCTCAGCACGGAGTTTATGGCAACGGCTCGGGAGTTGGCACAGCCAACACAGGTATTACTGCACTTATTCATCAAATCGGACTTTTGTTTTATATGTATTGCTCTTCTGCAAATGTGTCCGAAAAACACAAGAAGGCCTTGCCGACGCCTTTAAGTGTATATACATGTATATGCTGTGACAAGACAGCGAGCTGAGTCGTTCTAGCAATGCCCATTTATCCGTCCATTGATTACATTGACTACAAACGCTTGACTTGAAATTTGAACTATAATTTTCGAAGTATTGTATATAGTATACGAGTTTATATATTTTTTGTTATCAAATCCAATTTTTAATACTATCGATAAAAAAGAATATTTTCTCTCGGCGTTTCAACCATGTCTCGAAACCCTTGTAGGGGTGGGTTTTAGTGGTTAGGGTCTGCTAGTCAGCCACCCGGCGGACTGCGTAGAACACTTTAACACTTTAAACTAACGCAATGGATGTTATCTCGTTTTGCAGGTGTAATTTCTGCTGGCGTTTCGGTACCTATACAAATATCGGCGCAGAATGTCTCCGATTTGGCAGGCAGCAATTATTGGCCGCGGCTTCAGTGATCTTCGATCTTTAATTTGCCGAGCGAACTGTTGTCAAAGGCCGCTGCAGCGGCTGCTGTCGCCGTCGCACATGTTGTGGAGGAAACAGTTGGAAACGGCAGCAAATCATCAATGGAAAACCCACCAATGCTATTGCCACAAATAGCACCATCAGCATCAGCAGCAGCAGCATCCTCATCATCCCTGTATTTCAACTTGGCTGAAACAGCGGCAATCAGTCAAAATCTAACGCCACCTACCACACCGTCCGTTATGTCTGGCCCAACCACATTTCATCCGACTCACTCAACTGGTTCGCAAATATTTCAACATGCTTTCCACCATTCAACCTCATATAGTCATCCTCTTTTCTAAATCACAATGGGAACCTAAGAATCTAAATATCCCAATTCCGGAATATATGAAATGACAAAAATAAAATATTTAAAAAATATAGCATATTTATTTTTGTCAAATACATTATTATTTAACGATCAGAAATACTTAAGTGAATAAATGTTAATATCATTAAGCAGACCTATCTCATCTGATCTGATCTGATCGAAAATGTAAACCAAAAAAAAAAAGAAAAAGACGTAAAGCACAAAAAACATAGTAAGGTCTTAATATATATATATATTGTTTATCATATAAAAATTATTTTGAATTTTCTTTTATATGTACATTTTTATAAAATTGAGCTCAAGACGAATGTAAATACCAGAAAAAACATTTTATTTTAATTAAAATTTTTAACTTTATTTTCATATTTTATTTTTTTGTTTTGTCTTAGTTACTCAGTCAACCTCTTCGATATCTTCGATCAGGTGAAATTTTCTGGTCAGGCTAAGTCCAAATATCCAATCATGATTTTGTTATCTAAGTTTACACCAAGAGGCTCTTAAATTTATAAATATTTTATAGATTATATTGAAAATACATTATTTTTCCTCTATATATTCACATATTTGGGATGTAACTCATTTTTGAGAACCAAATGAAATAACCTTTCTCCATCTCCCATGGTAACATGCGAATTCCGCACTTGAACAATTCCACAACCCATCTAAATTGTGGCTTCGCAGATCAAGAACCCTCCGATCGGCGAGAATGTTAGTCGAATGGCAATGTCTGGTGTAGTAAGAATATTAATTTGTCATGTCATTTAGTATTATTACTTGTCTTTCGATTGGATCAATTCATAAGATTCGCCTGTGCTAGATTCATTAGGCTAGAGAAGATCACTTTAAGCAGTTGAGGCGTGGCCGGGCATACCCCACTATTGTCTGCCGTCACTATTTTATTCAAAAAATCTTATGATTTTATCTAGGGAGTAGTTATACGAGTTACATTTCTTTGCGGGGCTTGAGTCAGATTCTAAGGTTTCAACAAGCTTCCAGTTGAGTCGGACATGCATATAGGCCTAAGCAAAGGGGTTGGCAGACTGGTGCGATGTGATTTTAGAAAGCCCTCTAAACTTAGTTAAGAATGATATTCAATTTAAGTCGATCTACATTCTTCGTCAACAAATTTTTTGGTTTTTTCATCTCAAATATTTTTAAGATCTTACAAATACAAAAATATAAACGAAAAGAATTACAACGAAACTTTAAATTCGAAATATAATATTTAATAAACAATGCCAAGTCCCATAAACACATTCAGTACACCTACCTAGTATATAAGACCTAAGTTATAGATATTTACATATATATATATATATATGTATGTATATATAAATATTCTAATTGTATTTAACGTATGGTTCGAATTTATATGTAGAAACAGTCGATGTAACAATTTTAATATTAGTCAGATCATTTGAAAAAGAAAATAATAAATTCATATATATATATATATATATATATATATATATATTCGACCCATATACAAATATCTTTTATTTTTTCAACTATATCTAATAAACTCATTTCAAATAACTTACATTACATGAACAGTGGAATATCATATTCAAGCTCTAGTCATTACATCTAGAACCAAAGGTTATATTTTTATACCCTGAACCCATTGAAAATGACAATGTATGTAACAGGCAGAAGGCAGGAGGCGTGGCAGACCCCATAAAGTATATATATTCTTGATCAGGACGAGGAGCTGAGTCGATCTAGCCATGTCTGTCTGTCCGTCTATCCGACTGTCCGTATGTATGAAAGCGTCGATCTCAGAACATATAAGAGCTAGACACAAATTTCAATTTTTTTCAAATTTTGCATGATGGTCTGTGTATACAGCGCGCATATCGAGTTTGTTTTAGATATTCGATACATTTTTACGTTTCAATGATATCGACTTAAAACGTTATCAAGATTCAGTTTTTTTGACCATATCTTTTACATATTTTTAGCTACAGCTACCAAATTTTGTTTTAAGCTTTTTGTAAATAAAACACATTTTCTATTTTTTCATATTTTGGATACCAGCTCCACATTTCACAAATAATATTTATTTAAAAAAAATTATCAAACCCACAATTTAATTTTTTCAAATTTTTTAGTGAAAACCGTATTTTCAATAAATTAATAGCATTCAATGCAGAAAATTGCATTCAAATCCGTTAAGTAATACAGAAGTTATTAAGGGAAACATTTAGTAAATTGTAAAAGCACGCGGCAGCAGCCTGTACGTGTGCACACATACATTCAAATCAACTACGCAGTAATCGGCGAGCGTAATCGGCGAGCGAGGATATTCTATCCGCGTACCGTGAGCTAAAGGTTATATTATTTAAAACAAAATACATTCAGAGCAACTTCCGTTTAGCTCAACTCGTTCTTCTCACTTTGTGGATTGAAGATGATTTTCGAAATGCTTACTGTTTTCGTGCATTTAACAGACAGAAGGAGGCGAATATATGCATATAATCTTGATCAGGCTCAACAGCGCACTCGATATAGCAACTTCAAATCATCGATAACTTTTTCGACTCCAGGAAATCGGTTCAAACGAGCTATATGCAGTATACATATCTGGTTAGAATACTGCAAATAGTTCAATACTTCTTAAAGTGCTTTTTTTACTGAATATATTTTCCACAAATCGGGAAAAAAACTCGGCGTATGTTGTATGGCTAGTTGAATACCTTAAAATTTGTCGGCCAGTTCCCAAAATGTTCTTGTTCACAAATTTTATTCGTATTTATTTAAAATATTTTACACGCACATACACACACATAGATGCAAATACAATTAATCATATGCAGATAGATGTTACATATAGGTATATTGAGTTTTGAGACTGATTAATCAGTCGACTTACATTTTGTATAGTAATTATATGGCGATATATGAATTAGTTACAAATCAATTGAAATGCTGGAACATACACAAAATAGTTGAATTTTAGTTGCATTTTGTTTTGATCTAACTAAAAAATGATTTGCATATATTTTTTTATTTTTTTCGTTATTTCAAATAAATATGTTTTCATATTTTTTTTTTATAAATGTGTTTTTTACAATATTTAACAGATATGTGAATCATAGCGGAAGCTTCATTATTATTCATTTATATTTTTTTATTTATTCTTGATTTATAAGATTGCTAGAGTAATTAGACACAAATGTACATCATTTTATAGACTATCATATATCATATCATATTTTTTACGCACAACCACAATATATTTTTTTGGTTAAAGTTCTTTTGGTCATCAAAATATATATATATATATATATATATATAAATATATATATATATATATATATATATATATATAAATATATATATATATATATAAATATATATATATCCTACGTAATGTATATATATATAGATATATTATATATATATATATATATAATATATATATATATATATTATATAAATTGGGAGTCATTGATTTGACAACCGTAACAAGAACAAGAACCAAAAAATTTATATATGAAGAAAACTGTCGAATCTCAATTTGAATGAGTCCTACGTAATGTACTATGTACAAACCTAAAAAACCTATTTTTTTGGATCTTCGTACTCTCCATCATTAGGTACGATCTTTTTCTACAGTTTGGGCAGAAGACAGACTATAAATGAAGATCCAAAACCCCATATCTTAGTTATAATACTCGTTTACGACGTGAAAAGATATGCATATGTATATTTTTTACAGTCCAAACTCCATCTCTATTTGTCTATCTAGACGTTAAACTTACTGATGGAAAATATAGTTGTTTTATATTTGTTGACATATATATATATACATATGTGGCTCGCAAATCGGGTTTAAAGTTAGCATCAACTAGTTCGAGTAACAAACTACAAATTAGAATATAAAATGATTTGTTTTGTGTTGTGTTTCGTAATCGAGTATTATGCAATCGGTTAGGCCCGACTGCCAGCGCACTTAATTGTTTTAGAGATTCAACTTTTTGAAAATAATATTTGCCATTCACATAATTACACGATTAATTATGTTTCGTTAGTCGGTAGTTGATACATTTATGCTATGTCTGCAGGTCCTGTATCGGTGGTTCTATAGCCCACACACACACACATATATATATATATATATATATATATATATATATATATATATATATATATGGTGTGTATGTGTGTGTGCTTTAGATATATAGTTTTGTTAAGACTGCGTATATTTAAATTGATATCTTTCACATAAAAGAAGCACGTTTACACATAGATCGAAATGATAAAATTAAATATGGCTTGACTGCTCTTTGTAGGCTATTCAGTCTTCGGTCATTCATGTTGAAGCAGCAACACAAAAGGAAAAACAACAACAAGGAAATAGATATTACAATTATTTAGTGTACCATATCGTACGTACATGTACGTAGCTATTGTTTTAGTTATTGGTGGGTTATTTAATATCTATATAAATCTATTACTTTCTTTCATTTTTTTCTTACTTGCTTTTTGTTTCGTGCTTCCAATATTTATTTAAGTTAAGTTTCTTTATTTTTGAACATGGATACCAATTAAATTCTTTTTAATAATTTTCATCAAAATTTTGAATAAACAGAACGAAAAAAATATATTAAATCATTATGTTAAGAATGATTTTAAATATTACATCAATTTTTGCTTTTCCACATCTCAATCAAGACTGTCTATATATGTATGAAGTTATATATAGGTCCAAATCTATTGATAGTCCGTGATCAGCTTATTTTTACAAACATACATACACATATATATTTAAGATATTTACTTACTACTACATACTTTATATTACCAAAAGGTGTTTTTCTTGTATACTCGTCCACGAAGTGGAAAGGGACTTATCTGATGAAGTGTCCCATTTTTTTTTTTGGCAACTCGGAAGATTTATATCTTCCACAGTTTTATGATTAATTAAGTTAAGACCGCTTCTAAAATTATGTATAAACGCTCCTGGTGGGCGAGGAAAATCCGAAAAGACAATATATCCTAGAGTTTCAGAGTTAGGATCACCAAGTTTCCGCACTGTTCTCATACTCTACAGATATACCTATAAATTATCCGGTCAGCTCATTTGGACGTGCCGAATCGAAAAACATAAATTTTTTGGAATAAGCTTCCCTGATTTTGTACCGTGTGCGAGTATTGTGCAGTCGATTGCGCCCGATTGCAACGTTCTTACTTCTCATTTCTATAATTTATCTTATGTATTTTATGCTTTTATACACACATGATATATTTATATTATATATATATATATATATATATACATATATATATATATATATATATATATATATAGGTGTTAGTGATATAAAATTGACCAGATGAACTTTTTTAATTAAATTCTAAAAAAAACAATTATCGCTCGTTGTATATAATGGAAGGAAAATTACGCATTCTCCGAACATGAACCCGTTCGTTATACTTTATATAGTTAAGCGAATGGATTAAAGTCTTAGCCGATTTGGATATTTAACAAGACTAATGAAAAATAAAAGCAAAGAAGGTATTCAATTAAATAAGATTTATTCCATTGCACTTTTACACATTTGTGAACAATGGGTTTTCTAAAAAAAATAAATTTATATATGTACTATAATATAATTGAATGTAAAAAATAAATAATTTACATATATTTATATAAATGTTATGAAATTATGATAAAAAATCGAAAAATTACAGAATCCAAATTAAAAGATCTGTGCAACTCGTAACTTATAATAATAATAATAATAATAATGCACATATATATATTGATGTGTATCTACAATTATAAACTGAAATAATGTAACCGGTGTCCCTCCATCTATATATCATCTTCGAATGCTTTAATGTATATGTTTCTCTATATGTATAGATGTCTCCATCCGAGTAGTATCCTACTGATGGATTCAAATTTCATTTCAGATTTACAAGTTGGTTTTGTGTAAAATGTAATATAATGGATAGCTGTTTAAATGCGAAGATACCATTACAATTTTTACCCGATTCGACCTAACGGTAATAATAGATTAGTTGTTACGTTTAGTTTTCGCAGGGATAACCAGGTAACATAGTATTCTTTTTGATAGAAGAACTAATGTAATACAAAAATTTCGTCTGTCTGTTTTACTACACGAGACATTCGTAGTTGCGATCTTTTACCACATTTGCAGATGCAGATTTATGATTATATGAAGTACATTTCATATATATACTTTTTTTTTTAAATTAAAATATCAATTAGTTGTAATGTATATTAAAATCAGTCGATTTTTGCATTTGCGTTTTGGATTATTTTTATGTTATATTGAATATCGTTTCTTAAACAGTAATTTTTACCGACATGCAGTATAGTACACAATAAACATACAAACATTATACATATATATATATGATATATATATATATATATATATATATATATATATATATATATAATATATATATATCATATATATCAATGAGCAAAAAATAAGTTTTATTCTCATTCCTTGACAAGTAGTGTTTTTAGTCAGTGTGGAATGATGTTATATATGAATGTGCTACGTTTTATGGCAGTATTACCTATAACAGCTTTTAAAATATTTATGGCTGCATTTCACATTCATTAAAGAGGAATCATTATTGACTTAAACAACAAAAATACAGTTACACACACACACGCAACACACACAAAACACTCAATACATACACTCACATTTATATATTTTGCATAGGTGGTATGGTTTATGGTACGAGTATATATTTATATGATGAAATGGATTTTCTTGTTCATACGAATAATTCGGATACTACACAGACAAGCACTTTTATACTGTTATGATGATTAAAATCTTGGTTTTCCTGTTTTTGCTGAGAATTGAGAGGGGTTACGATAACGACGAGGCTTATTCAGCTGACATTATATTATGCACTTGCTCTAATTTAAATGCAAGTCGTTGTTTTTGCGAAAATTCATCCTCTTCCAGTGTAACCGTCAATTGTTCATTATACTTAACAGCGTAAGTGTAGAGCTCATGTAAAGCACAATTCGTATTAAACTCAGTTGTGTGAAGCTGAAAATAAAGAAAACAAAATCATTTTTTGTATTAACGGGAACATTTTTTTTAAATTTTTTACGACCAAAATCTGTGATAATAAATTAGTATGTTTTGCCTTAAGTTTTCGATGACTATCATTTAGATTGTATGCTAATAGCATGCTAACTATTCGTGACAACCAGAGTTTTCAGAGAGCAAAAGAGATTAAGAGCCTCATGACTTGTGAAGATCTTGGGATTTTTTACACAATCAGCAGTTCAAATGCTCAATTTTATTGACTATGGTTATTGAATCAATTCTTTATTTTCTTACCCTAGATTCTTCAGCGAGCATAGCATTCATGTCCTGATCTGATATTGAAGACATATCCCGAATGTCCCTGTAATATCGGTCAACCCACTTGCGATATTCGGGTATATCTTTTGCATATAACAGCTTTGAGCTGGGTGAATCTTTGCCTGTAAATAAAGCTGATTAACATTAAAGTTCCGTGATAATATTTTCATTTAGTATATTTTACCCAAACGATGATCCGAAGTTGAGCAAGAATCCATAAATGTTTGAGCGACAACTGATAGACAGGAGTCAACAATATTCGATTTATGTATATCAAACACAAAATTTGGATTTTTTATTAAATTCACCCAAAAACTGTAGAAATTAGAAATTATTTTATTGATAAAGTCGACAAAAAAATATATGTATATATATAACATTAAATACTTACCGCAAAGGCAAACTATTGCTTTTCCAAGTATGGACGACCTCAGGATCAGTAATTCCATGCAATAGGGCCTGGTCATCCAAAAAGTCAAACATATATTTGATTGCCAGGGGCAAGGCAGAGCCGCGATGAGCTGTACTAAATATTGTTTCAAATAGGTCATCGACGAACTTCTGCAGTGTACCCTTTGTGGCCAGCAGTCTTGTTAAATAAATTTCCGAGACCAATTTATTAACACGTTCTCCTTCCTTTTGTATATCACTATCATGATGTTTGACCAAATGCCAATATTTGATACCATTGTCGTGCATATCATTGTTCAAGGGGCTGCCGGCGCGGCTGAATGTCGGTGAGGAGGAGGTGTACTTTGATATATTCAGTGTTTCATATCTAAACCGGCAAAAAGAAAAAAAAATAAATAAAGTAAAAACAAGTAAAAACGCTCTAGTCGGGACTGCCCGACTACGAGATCCCCTGAACCTTTGTTCGAGTTTGCATTTTTACATACATACAGAAAAGATATAAATGCAAAAATAAAAAAAAAATTGTTTTTGAACAAAACATGTTGACATCAAGCGGGAATTGAGCCTGCGACTCTAACCATTACACCACACTCTTCATATTTCTCTCAGTGACAAAGACGCCAATAAAGTAGCAGCGGCAAGAATTACAATGCAGTTGAAATTGATTAAACAAACAAAATTTAAAAAAGAATGCACACATATGAATGTATATGTGCACACGTGTAGACTGTGTGCACAGTGTGCACTGCACACGTATTGGCGCTGGCTGCCGATTGACAAAATGTTTTGTTAAATAACTTCCATGTTACTAAACGGATTTTAATAACATTTTCAGCATTGAATTCTTTTATTTTATTAAATACGGTTTTACTTAAAACGATTTAAAAAAATTTATTTTGGCTTTAATATTTTTTTTGATTGATATTGTAGAATGTGGTGCCGGTATCCAAACTATAAAAAAGTAGAGGGATGCCGAAGTTCGGCCATGCCGAAGTTTGGTAATACCCTTGCAATTGTCAAGGATATAGATATAGTTTTCTCTGATTTGCCACGCCCCCAAAAATTGGATATATATCATTTTTAGGCAATCTATTAAGCATGGCAACAGTAACTTATATATCAAATTTTGAAACTGTATCTATAAGACTTTGGAAGATATAGTTTTCTCCGATTTGCCACGCCCCAAGAGGCGGATATATATAATTTTTCATAATTTTGTCGAAACGGTCAAGCCTAACGTCTGTTTCAATTTTTGGAACTCTAGGTATAAAATTGTAGAAGATATAGTTTTTTCCGATTTGCCACGCCCCTAATGGGCGTAGATATATATTCTTTATGTTTTTTTAGGGGTGGTTGATACAAATATATGTTTTAAGTTTAAAGTCTCTGGCTTTAACAGCGTCCAAAATATTGAAGGATTTATGTTAAGCACTATATAGACTTTCCCGATTTGCCACGCCCCAAGTAGGCGTGGATATATAATTTTTATATATATAAAGTATATTACTTTCCAAATTTGGATGCTCTAGCTTCAAAACTGTAGAAGATATAGTTTTATCCGTTTTGCCACGCCCCCAAAAGGCGTAGCTATATAATCTATATCTTTTTGTATTTGGGTGCAACTCAGCAGTATATATTCCAAATATTAAGTCTCTGACTTTAATAACGTCGAAGTTATCCCACTAAAACATTCCTTAAAACCGATCTGTCCTATGGGAGCTATAGGATATAGTCATCCGATCGGGATGATTCCGAGATATACAATGCCTGCAGCACATTCCAGCCTATGTGCAAAATTTCATTTCTCGTCACCCTGATCAAGAATATATATACTTTATGGGGTCGGCCACGCCTTCTTCTGCCGGTTGCATACTTTTTTCAGGGAATAATAAATTTCATTTGTGGTTCTGAGAAACTATCTATACTACATCGGGATCGATCCCTAATGAAGTTCTTATATAAGTGACATTTTCGTTTTTAAATATATTGACTATAAACATTTATTATTTACTTTATCCATTATTCATTGTTCATACCATCCATTATTCAAAATTAGTTTATTCATACTCATACTTTCAACTTATATTATTCTCTTCTAAATCATTATCTATTATAGGTATTTATATTATCCATACGATACTCCCATACACATAACCGAATTCTGATCTAAATCATTATGCCGTAGAAGTAAGAGCTGATTCTCATATAAATCAAACCACTACAAAACTGCTGTTATATGAACAAACAAGTGCGAGTTGAACCTTAAATGTGAAGAATCGATAGTTTGATACATATATAAGGAATTAAAATCGACCGTACATCAGTCGAAAGTAAAAGCTTTTTTAATTTAAACAGTTCTTCCAAAGCCATCCTTGGCATGAAAAAGTTCTTTAAAGCTATAAAAGATTTGTCTCTACTTACTTGTGAGATTTCTCGTTTTTGTCAGATAATATACTAAAATTATAGATAGAGCTTTGCTTTGGTACTAAACTCAAGCCAGCACCATCTGGCACATTATAATGTTGCAATGTATTAAGTTTCTTCCATTCACTTTCCGTTTTTGAAGTAGCATCTTCATCATATAGTATAACACGACCAGTTGCTCCAGTTCGCCATTCTAAAAGATAAAAAAAAATGTAATATGCTTGGTAGAAGTTTGCAATCTTAAAATTTTACATACCCAAATCTAAATCATCTTTTCGTGGTCTTTGGCTAGATGGTATATTTCTATATATTGTTTCCAAACATTTTTCTTTCACTTGGCCGATCGTATCGCAGTCGAGGACTTTAACCGATACGTTCTCAGTGTGTGAAGGCAACATATCTAAGTTATTGCAAAACATTGGCTGCTGTATAATACTCGCATTGACTGTCATTGGCCGAAAGTCAATGGATTGGCGTATAAGTTTCTCTTCGCTTAGAGAGTAACGTGCCTCGTGGGTGCACGCATCAACCGGACCTTTATCCACTTGACCCTTGACAGCACGGAATAGCATATATAGTGGCTCTCCAGCACATTCTTTTAAAAATTTGTAGAGCAAAAACGTGAACCAAGCACTTAACATTTTCTCAGCAACGCTTTCCGTACGTCTTAGCAATAATTTCGGATGACTCTTGCCTTCAATGCATTTCTCAATGAGATCGCTTAATAAGGTCTTCAATATGTCTGTACAATATTCCAATTTTGATTGCAGTGTAACCATTATTAATGAAGCGACGTTAACACGTTCACGCATCGAAAAATATCGATTCGACTCCAAAGTTCGTATAAAAAGCAAAAGGAATGTTTTGTTCATAATTAGTTGAGCAAAAAGACGCAATCCTTTTTCCTTGCGCAATAATTCTGGTCTCTCCCATTGCAGGACGATGTGATCCTCATGATTGGGAAATAAGATTTTCATAGCATATGAGCGATAATCCAAAAATGGTATGCCGCCCGATGTCAAATCACCGGTTAAATCTGTCATTTCCGTTTGAAGTTCAGCGAACGCTTCTTTACATTCAGCAGCCACACGCAATTCCAATATATCCATCTGCTCCTGCATATTACGGAGCACGCGATTTGATTCTGACGTCTTTTTTCTATATGCCACAAGTAATGCAACAAAGATTAGCAAAAATATAACGCAACCAGCAATGACAACGAACACAACATTATCACCCCAATCCATGATAAGATTTGACGACTCATAACTTAAAATGCCAATACGATATTCCAATGATGAGCCAATACGTACGATCACCTCTGGGCCACTGGGACTGTTACTTGCAGCAGCCGCCTCTGTGGGCGGCCGGCATGTCAATTGCTGACGAGATAGAGACGTGATATTGCAAAAGCCATTACCAATTTTTACCTCAACATCACTTTCCTTGCACGCCCGATCTAGATTGCGCCCATTTATAGTTAGATATTCGCTTTTGAAATATTTCACACGCTCCTCGAATGTGAAATATTCTGGATTTGGATAAAGCTCGAAATGATTGTTATGCTTTTTTGATAAATTTTGTACTTTGAGTACATTGTCCATTAGAAATCCGTATTCGAGCAGCGTTGGATTCTCCGGATCCAAAATCTGGCTATCTGCCTCAATAGCTGGCGATGGGCATTGCATTTCTGTATCAGTTTGTACACGACATTGGCTTGCATACATTTGTCCATTGTACAAAACGTAAATGCTTGGAGCTTGTATGCTGGTAAATTGTGTACCCGTAACTATAATTCGGATACCGCCAGCTGGTATACCCTTTGGAATTTTAATCTGAGCACTGGGTCCGGAACTAACTTGATCAACAGTTGGATCGAGTACATATTTGAAGTTGTAGTCATTAAATTCTCGTGGCCCATTGTCGAAAGACATTTTAAGGCGACCTTCGATAATACCAGGAGATGGTGATGTCCGACATATAGCTTGCGATGAGTCCGTACTTATAATTTTACATGGTAAATGATCATTAATATAGGCCTGTATACGTGACCCGGCATTCAAATGTTTTCCAATAATCCGTATCTGTGTACCTCCAGAAGTGGGTCCAAAGCGTGGATAAAAGTTCGAGATTTTTGGATCAACAAATTCATAATCTTCTTTCGACTCCCCTCGATAGTCTCCAATTTGCACCACAATCCGACCATTTCTATACATTTGCTCACCCGGGCTATCCACAGTGCACACAATTTGTTTTGTATCAATGTAGAACTGTTGAAATGGCATACAATTGATGCCCGCAATTCGAACGCCGGAATAGATGTCGTTATAATTTTTTCCAAGATTTATACCCTTTATGGTTATATTGGTGCCGCCCTCCCAGGGTCCAGTTTTCGGACCAAACGAATGTATCTCAGGATTTGGACAAATTTCACTACGATTTAGCCAGTCCGTTTTGCCCTCATTATTTTTGTTGCATTGCTCAACCACCTCACATGTATTTGTCGATGAACACCATCCGCAATTATATTTCTCAGCCAGTGCCAAACATATTCCACAACTGTCAGCCATGTCGCGACATCGATATATCACAACTGCAAATAAAAAAACATATTTTTATTAAATTAATATAAGCCGTTTACGGTTAAAAAAAAATCAATTATCCGATTTCTCACACCCCTATAATTAAGAGATCTTCCTGTAGAACAGATCAACAGTGACCCAACAGAAAAACTTAAAAACTAGGATAAATTTGTCGAATTCGAATTTTCTTATAAAATTGTCAGGTCATAAATTTGGCATTCATCTGTGTATAGGGTCAAGACTTTATTACTTAAAAAACCAAAGAATCTAAATTGGTGGGTATGGGGTTACAAATACAAGGCAAAGCTTCTCTATGGCAATCCTTGTCCCTAAGTAATTCAAGTTGACACACTGCCTCCACGACTGGCCACACTGGATAGCGATTGGGCAATTTGCCCAATTCTGAACAAAAGTGTGCAGTGATTTTAGATGGATAGTAAGATAAAACTGTGTACAGTGATATCTTCGACCGACCACGGACTACGATAAAAAATAAATGAATTGGAATTGATTGCACCCTGGGCTGACAGATGCAGCATTCTAGGACTTTAGTACACAGGAGTGACATCTTGTGGAAATCGCTTCTAGGCTAATGTTGACTCTGCCCCCGTCCCGTTAAAACCATGGCAGGCCTCCAAGTACGTTTGAAGCTCGTCGCCACTTTCATTGTGGCGGTGCAGGTTTAAGTTGAGAAATCCTTAATCTATGCCAGATCCTGGCTCTGAACGCTGGCTCTCATAAGGACCAGCCTCAACCCTCGCATGGCCTCCCTGCTATGCATAGACAACCATTAGGATCGCTACGAGTGACTGTACATCCGAGCTAAGATAGCGGCTTGGAGTCGGGACCCACAAAACATGGAATTTAATAATAAAACCAACAAAGAAAAAACTAGCAGCGGAACACCACAATGATTTGCCAAGAGCTCACGGCTTCAAAGAAGCCCACCAGCAGCAGCAGCATTACCGAACGTAGACGAAACGCCACGAACAGCATAGCTGAGGCCGAAAGGCAGAACCAGAAGGCAGTAAGCATGTCGCCAAGGCAGGAGTATATTCTAAAACTCCGTTCCGAAGAAGAGGACGCTATTCTTAAATGTCGCCAGGCCCTTCGGCGTATAAGAGCAGCAGTAACCAAACAAAAAAATGTTAGTTTGGATGTCAAAAACGGTGTTTCAGACCTAGACGAACTGTTGGATGTACTTGGACATGCTGAAACTCTTGGAAAAAATTAGAAGAAGAAGGAAGCAAGCACAGACAGAGAACAGTAACCGCGAGCACGAGTACGGATGCAGTGGAAACACCCACTACTCAAAAGAGACAAGCTTCTAGTCCTCTAGAATCGGAATCTGGCAAGAAAATATGCGAAAGAGAGCCGAATCTATGGCAGAAAGTCACGAGGAAAAAACTTACCTCCAAGAAACAAGAGAAGATTGCCTCAGCGAAGGAAAAAGCCAAGTAACCTGTCAAACAGAGGATGGAAGTAAAACGAGACCCACGAACAGAAGCAGTCCTCATAAAACCTGAAGCAGGGCAAAGCTATGTTGACAAGAGGACGACAAAACCAATATCAGAGGAATAAGGAAAACTCGATCCGGGGCACTACTCGTAGAACTTGGCAAAGGAGAGAAGCTGCAGTCGTTTATTGAGTTTATTGAAAAACTAAAGGCCACAGTCAAGGAAACGGCCAAAGTAGCTGAGCTGAAGCCAACGGCGACAGTAGAAATCCGAGACCTCGACTCACTGACAGTGGAGGCAGAAGTCGCAGAGGCAGAGCGTAAAGTGCTTGCAAATCCTTCTGCAGACTTACGCATAAAACTGACTACTCCGAATAGCCGGGAACAAATTAGAGCTTTTGTCACTCTAGGAAACGACCTTGGAGAAATGCTGCTCAAGACGGGCAACATTAAAATAGGTTTTGTAAGGGCCAGAACGAGATTATGCCAAAATATTCTCAGGTGCTACCGGTGCTTTGGTGTAGGCCACCTACAAACAAATTGCACAGGACTAGATCGAAATGGTGGAGGACACTCCATTAAATGTGGAGAAGCAGGCCATAAAATGAAAGACTGCAAGAAACCACCCAAATGCTGTATTTGTACAGACGCTGGACTCAACCTAGTAGACCAAATGCCTGGATCGCAGAAATGCCCAGGGACTCGACAAGCTACAACAAAATGATGAGGATCCTTCAGGCTAATCTTCATCGTAGCAAAACTGCCGACGCACTGTTGACTCAGCTCGTAGCGAAACACGCAATCGACTTAGTGGTCATCAGCGAGCCATATAAACGGAAGGACAATGGAACCTGGCTAGAGGATGAAACGAAGACAGCAGCAATATGGATACCCAGTAGTAGCAAAGCGCTACTACCAGAGGGTAAACATGGAAACTGTTTCGTTTATGCACGCTTTAGTGACTTCGCAATTGTCAGTTGTTACCTGACACCCAGCGACGACATAAATACTTCCCAACTGAAGTTAGATGGTATCGAGGATATGCCCATGAACCGACATGAGCCCTTCATTGTGGCCGGCGATTTTAATGCGCGGGTAGTTGACTGGGGAATGCCCACAACTAACTCTAGAGGGCGGAAAATAATGGATATGGCCTCTAGGACTAGACTTGCAAATCAAGGCCAGAAAGCCACATATAATAAACCGGGATGCGAAGGTACAATACCAGACATAACCCTGGGTTCTGAACGGACCGTCAATCGGATCGAAAACTGGAGACTACTGGATGACTTCACTGGCAGTGATCATGAGTATATCTTATACAGTTTTCGTGATGGTCGGCAGGCCTCTTCGGATGGGATATAAGCAAATTGGATCCGAAAAAACTGTTCGCGGAAATTGACAGACAAGATAGCCAATTTGAAGTGGTATCAAGCTCAACAGCGATAGTCGAAATCAGCCTAAAAAGGATGAAAAGGGCTTGCAATGCTGCAATGCCAAAACGCATCACAAACACGGCAGCAGACGACAGACGTATTGGTGGAGCGATGATATCACGGAAAAGCGAAAAATATGTATAAAATGCAGGCGAAAGCTGACAAGAGCACGGCGCTCTGGCAACTATATAGTGGAAGCGGCAGCATTAAAAATCGCTAAAAAGACTTTGCTGGTTGCTATTTCGCGGAGCAAAGAAAAAAAGTGGAAGGAGCTTTGCATGGATATCAACAGAGATCCTAGGGGCCTTAGCTACAAAATTGTAATGAAGAAACTTAGAAGCTATGGAGTGGCACCAAATGTAGAGGAGGAAACCATGGATCACATAGTGAGAACCCTTTTTCCAGCACAAGCTCATGAAGCGGAGGAGCGTTCACCAGTAGAGCCTCACTACTCAGCCCCAATCTTCACTGAGGATTACCTCAAGATCGCTGCGAAATCCCTAAAAAAAAAAAGGCTCCGGGCCCAGACAATATACCAGCGGAGATATTGAAACACATTGCAGATAGACGGCCCAAATTTCTGCTAAGAATGTACAACGCATGTTTGAAAGAGAGATTATTTCCAGAGGCATGGAAAGAACAGCGACTTGTCCTGATCAGCAAAGGAAAAGGGGACCCCAACACACCGTCGGCATACCGCCAACTGTGCATGCTCAACACGGCCGGAAAATTATTAGAAAAACTAATAAAGCCCAGACTGCTTGCAGCAGTAGAAAATGCTGGAGGACTCAGCCCCAGACAGCATGGTTTCCGAGCTGGAAAATCCACAATAGGTGCCATCGAGGAAGTAGTTCAAGCAGCCAGGGCGACGCAAAGAGGAAATGCATACTCGCGTCCGGTGGTTTTACTTGTAACACTTGTCGTCAAAAATGCTTTTAATAGCGTAAGGTGGTCTGACATGTTAGATTCACTAAAACAGCGTTTTCGCATCCCGGAATATTTAATGGGCATGCTGAAAAGCTACCTACGAGACCGAGTACTCCTGTACGATACAAAGACTGGATCCAAGCGATTTCGGGTAACCGGGGGAGCTGCACAAGGATCAATCCTTGGCCCAGATCTTTGGAATATTAGCTACGACGATATTCTAAGACTGGAAATGCCTGAGAATACTTTTCTAATAGGATATGCGGATGACATCGCAGCCGTCATCACAGCAAGAAATACCGTAGAAGCTCAGCGCAGACTTACCCAAGTTATGATTCTCACACAAGGATCAATCCTTGGCCCAGATCTTTGGAATATTAGCTACGACGATATTCTAAGACTGGAAATGCCTGAGAATACTTTTCTAATAGGATATGCGGATGACATCGCAGCCGTCATCACAGCAAGAAATACCGTAGAAGCTCAGCGCAGACTTACCCAAGTTATGATTCGCACACAGACGTGGCTAAGTTCCCGAGGTCTAGAGCTGGCTACCCAAAAAACGGAGCTACTCCTTTTTACGGGTAGGCAGATTCCAACCGAGATAGAGATGCGAGTAGGTGGAGGCATGATAAGAGCCCAAAAAACAGTAAACTATCTAGGCGTCAGACTAGATAGTAAACTAACATTTTCGGGACAACTCCAACATGCATCACGAAAAACAGCAATAGCAACAGGCTCTCTAAGTCGGCTGATGGCAAATATTGACGGGCCGACAGCAGTAAGGCTCCTAATGGAATCAACCAACGCGATCCTACTATACGGTAGTGAATTGTGGGCGGACACCTTAAAAGCAAAAGTGAGGCGAAACCGATGCTGTCGGTACAAAGAAGGGCTGCTTTAAGGATAGCTTCTGCGTACCGTACAGTGTCTGGAGCTGCTGTGTCGGTGATAGCGTCAGTAGTGCCGATCGACCTCCTTGCGCAAGAGCGCAAGAAGATATGGGAACTTAAGCGAAATGGAGAACTCTCAGCGCAGACGGCGAAGGATATGCGAAATCAGACCTTAGCTTCCTGGAAGGAGCGATGGTCTAACGAGAAGTACGGAAGATGGACAGCGAAAATTATCCCTGATATACAGACGTGGTTAAATAGAAAGCATGGTGAGACATCTTTCTATTTGACTCAAATGTTATCAGGGCATGGGTATTTTCGTAAATACCTACACAAAATGGGGAAAAGTGTCGAGCCCAGCTGCATCTACTGTACGAATTCTATAGATGATGTCGAGCACACTTTCTTCTACTGCGAAAGGTGGGGAGAAGAAAGGAACGACCTTACAGGAGCTATCGGTCCGGTGGAGGTGGAAAGTATCGTGGCGCGAATCTGTTGCGAAAAAGATGCGTGGAAAAAAGTCTGCGACTTTGCAGAAAAAATATTAAAGCGCAAAAAGTGGGACCTGGACGCAGGAACACAGAGTATAGTGCGAAGTTAAAACACATATAAGGGACCCACCTTGAAGGTTAATGCGGGATAATGCCCGGTTCCGAGGTGGAAAGTGGCCCTAGAGAGGAGGTGTTTGAGTCGGTAAGCTACAATAGCAGCCCGACACACCGGTCAGCGCGACGGCCTGACTGATGGTGCGTAAAGCATTTCACCTA
>JAWNOY010000354.1:0-44564 GCA_035045545.1 Drosophila gaucha | reverse complement strand
TTTTTTATCATGAGGATGCACTCAGTGCCACTAAATACACTATAATCATCCTATTTTCTTACTATTACATCGCCCGGCTTAGTTAGTTAATTTCTTAACATAAACATCTTTACTTAATCTAATTATAACTATTGTACTTACACCTAGGGAATGGGGAGAAGATTAAAAAACTGACGCCTTTTTAATCTCCTTATGGGGCGAGACCCGGGCAGTTTTCTTGCGAGTAGGTTGGAAAAAAGTGCAATCTGGTCCTTCACTGGTAGCAGGTTGAGATCCTTGTGGAGACTCGAATTACGTACAAGCCAGGGGCAGCCAGTTATTTGCCTCATGGCCTTATTTTGTAATATCTGAATTTTGTGTCAGTTGCTCTTGGCGGCTATATCCCAAATTTGTACTCCGTACCTCCAGATCGGCGTGATTATGTGCGAGAGGATCATGCATTTGTTGTTTAACGATAATTTGTTTTTGCTGTGAAGCAGCCAGGACATTTGCTTAAGAAGTGTTCGGCAGGTGGATACTTTTGCCTGAATGTGGGGCTTAAACGTTTGTCCAGTGTAAGTCCCAAATATTTAACAGTGTTAGGACGTGCTACCGGAATACCATTTATTTTTACTTCATTTAGAGCATCACGTCTTAATGAGAACAGTACGTTTTTGCTTTTAGTGGCATTAATTTAAATGTTTCATCTGCTGGCCCATTATGCAAAGGAGTCTAAGTACTCTTGTAGGACTTCAGCCATAGTTACGTTGCATTTAGAAGAAACCATCATGCAGACGTCGTCTGCGTATGTTGCCATAAGCAGCGAATTCGCCGAAGTGCCAGGCGCAGAGGCGTCTGGGCAAGGGACATCGCTTGTGAATATGGAAAACAAAAACGGAGCTAGCACGCTGCCCTGTGGCACTCCTGCGGCAATTGGATGCGTAGAGGATTGGCTCGACTTTGTTTTTCTGAAATAACGACCCTCCAAGTAGGATTGGATCAGTAGAAAGTAATTTGCAGGCAGGGTGCCACACTCTATCGAATGCCTGTTCATTGCAGTGTTGTTTACAATCAAAAGCTCCGAGAATGTGCTCTGTGACCCGGTGCAGTTGTTCCACTGTGCCGTGACCAGAACGAAAGCCAAACTGATGTTGCGGAATTAGCCTTCGGGACTCAGCAATGGTCACAAGTCGGGCAATGACTAATCTTTCCCAAACCTTTGAAATAGAGGGCAGGAGACTGATAGGCCGGTAGGATCCAGGGTCCTTCTCCTGGTTTGCCAGGCTTGTGGATCATCACGACAAGTGCTGTCTTCCATGCTACCGGAAAATGCTGCAGTTTCATTATGGCGTTGAAAATTGATACCATAACAAGAATTGCCATTTCCGGCAGGGCCTTTAGCGTGCGGTTACATATGTCATCGTGAACTGGGGCCTTGTTAGGTTTCAAGGCCAGCTCAACCTTTAGAACGATATCCGCTCTATGCCAATTAGCCTTGTCGAGAGGGTGTAATGATCGCTGGTATATTTTTCTGAGACGTCTCTTTTGTTGCAGTAGAATGCGTAGCTCAGGTGTAAGTATCGAAGACCCGTCTTGACGAGGACTTCGTCTAGTACGAAGTCTTTGTGCGTCTTTAGCAGCAGAGCGAATCTTTTCATTGAACAGACGCAGGGCGTCTTCACTATCAGATCGCATATCTGGTTGAGAAGCGTCTTGAACAGTCTAATATTCGTGTTGCCGTTGAGAAGTCTCTCGACCTGGGTAGCATTGTACGATGGCATCCAGGGAAATTAACAAGATCAAATGATCTGAGCTGAAATCATTGTGAGAGACTATTTGCAACTTCCAGTGCGGTATGCCCTTATATAGACCAAAGTCCAGGCAGGAAGGCCGCTGTCTACTGTTATCTGCAAATCTGGTGGGACTGCCTGTTGCTAGGAAGTGCGTCGGTGTATCAAGGACAAGGTCGACCAGCTCCCTACCCCGTGCTGTGTTTCTCGCCGAGCCCCAAAGCTGGTGATGAGCATTTCAGTCTCCACAGATTATAAATTTTGGGTCTAGAGATCGTAGAACATCCTGCAGTCTCGGTTCAGGATAGTGTATTGGAAGGTGGACAGTATACTGCACCAAACTCTATTTATCTAAGTGCTGTGGCCACTCTTGCCTTTGACAATTGTATAGAGGTGGATTGTACAGAAATAGTGGCGAAGTGCTCAATATCCTTTCTGATCAAAATTGCGGAACCGCCCCTAATGTGACTAGTTGACGGGTAGTTGACTGTGTAGCAGATAAAGCGATTTAATTTTGCTTCGAACCCGTCCAATAGCTGCGTTTCGCTAAGGAAGATTATATGCTATTCGTGAAGCTGTACAAAGAGTTCCAGTTCACGCATTTGGTTGGAGACGCCTTTCGCGTTCCAACACATAATCCTAATTTGTCTAGACATGATGAGCTCGAGCGACGAGAAGGTCGAGCATTTTGGACTGCATGCGCAACATTTCTTCTTGCATTTTTGCAAGTCTGGACACCGTTTCATTGAGAGTGGAGATAGACGCAATAAGAGCAGAGAGTTCTGACCTGTCTTGAGGGTTTTTGGATTTTAAGGTGGCAGATGTTGTTGCCTTAAAGTGGCGGGATCATTAAAATGTCCAATGGATAACCAGCTACGCCTTGTTTGGATATTTCCACTAGCCATCTGAGCGTATGTGGGACGGTAATTGTTAAGTATGGGGTTGTAATCTCCAATTGGTGGAGCAGGAATCTGGTATGCTTGTTTCAACTGGTTGGTCCTTACCTGAGCTGCAGGCAATGGGGGATATTGGCTGCGAGGCTTGCGCTGATTCCTCGATACATACTTTGTGTAAGAAGAGCATCCTCTGTAATTTGCTGGATGGTCCAGCCCGCAGTTAGCACAGTTGGCAGGTGCAGAGTCTGCAAGGGGACATTCGGCCGTTTTATGATGTTCGGCACACTTGACGCACACAAACGTCTGCCGGCAGTATCTAGCAGTGTGTCCGAAATTTTGGCATCTTGCGCACTGAATCCATTCTTGTTTCTTCCGAGATTCCTCAATTGAAATCCGTTGCCCATCCAACGATCTGATTTTCTTCAGATTTGCTTTGTTGCAGCCTGGGGCAATATTAACAAAAAATAGGTCAATTGGATTGTCCGGCCTCTTTTTATTGTCTGGACAATGGATATGAGTAACGTCAAATCCAAGGCTTTTTAGCTCGTTTTTATTTGAAGAGTGGAGAGGCGAGTGGTGCAGGCCTTTGATGACGATTTTATATGGCTTATCTTGCTTTAGCTGGTTGGTATAAAACTCCAATTTTACCTTCTCAAAGAGGGCCTGAATGCTTCTAAATATTGCAATATCTTGAGCATATAAACGTGTGAGGCCACCGGCAGAAGTGCGAATCTGTACCTTATTTTCGCCATGTAGGTTGTTGATTTTGAGGAGATCCTGCAGCATTGGGAAATTCGTCAGCCTTGGGATGGTGATTAGTGGAATTTTGGTCTTTGGTGACAATGGAGGACGAGCATCGTTAGCTTGGTTATGACCTGTTGCACCGTTTGGCTCGCCTTGCTGTTTGGGGTGACTTCCGAGGCGCTGCTCGAAGTCACTGTGCAACGATGCCACAGTTCCCATCGATTCTGCATGGGTGTTTTCGTCATCTGAATCGCTGCTCAATGGCTTGAATTTGTTGTGGTAGTCATTTCCCAATGTGGGCTTTTGAGTGGCAGAACGGGCAGTTCTTTTGGGATTACTGCTTGTAGCGCTGCTTGACAGAACGGGCAAGATGCTCTTACGCTTGCGCTGTTGAGGCTTTCTCATGGAGAGTATTAAGTAAAAAACTGCCCACAGCAAAGGTAGGTGCAGTAATGATGGCAGAGTTAGTCGCCTGTTCACTGGTATTATTGCTGTTGTCAATGTTTGGATATGACAGCAACTGGCTGGTTGGCATTATTGAGAATTAGGCCCAAAAATCTTCCAATAAGTTGATTTCTCAGCTCTGCAGGTGAAGCGCCTGCTATTTGATTCATTTTATCCATTTCCGGAAGCTTGACCAGTTACCTGGAGCCTTCCGAAGGGCAGGAATGCTGCGATAGCACCCCTCTTTTTAATGTTGTTTCTTTCTGAATTTAGTTGGCGACATCGCTTGAAGCAGCGTCCAAGGTTAGAATGTGTCCTAGTTTGTAGCACACAAGAAAATGCACCGCTCAAGCTGGTTTGAGACTTAAAATCGAAATTAAACTTAAAAAGTTGAATTTTTTCTAATTTTTTTTCCACAGCGAGAAATTTAACACGTCTGTAATTTGACACAATCCTTAAAAAAAAAAGAAGCTGTTTCAACACCAGACCAGGAAAATTTGGTACAGAAGACCAAAATCAGGATAGAAACCCTCACTTTGTAAAACGCACAAAGGGTGGCCCCAACGAACAGACATACAAAGACGGCCAAGCACAAGCCACTCCTCAGCCTATGGAGATTGATTCATCCTCCAAATTTAGGCAGAGCACCCGATTATAGTAAGAATCAGCCCACATGGGTCCAACGCCGCAAAACGAAGAATTCGTCAGACCGTTTGACATGCCCAAGACGCCAGCGTCTCAGTATTGTCCTCGGAAGACCCAAAGCGCCCCCAGATGAGAGCGCCAAAAGCTGCAGTTGAAGAAATCGAAAGCGATAGTGAATACGCACCGAACGAAGACTCAGTGCATTTTATTGAGAACGCTCCCGGTTTCCGTTCATCGAACGACGGTTGGCTGGGAGAACAGTAAGAATGCTAATAGACACAGGCGCGGCAAAAAATTATGTCAAGCCCGTAAAGGAGCTAAAAACCATAATGCCCATCGCCAAACCTTTCGCGGTGAACTCTATACACTGTTCTACCGAAATCAGGCAAAAGTGTCTGATGAAAATTTTTCGACATACGTCTGCCATTCTTTCTACTAGACACTCTCAACTCGTTTGATGCTATTATAGGCTTCGACCTGTTAACACGGGCCGGGGTTAAGCTAAACCTAGCAGAGAATACTCTAGAATATCTGGCCAAAGCTGAGAGAATTCAATATCACAGCTGCGCCGATGTAAACTTCATTGATGTCAACAAGATCGTGGTTCCGGCCTCCATAAAAAAGAATTCAGGAATATGATTTTAAAAAGGAAAATAGCCATCTCAACAGCAAACGAAGCTCTCCCTTTCAACACCGCCGTCACTGCCACGATTCGGACAGTGGACAAAGAACCGATGTACTCCAGAGCTTACCCAAACCTAATGGGCGTTTCCGACTTTGTAAACAATGAAGTCAAGCAAATGTTGAAAGATGGCATTATTCGGCGCTCCAGGTCACCTTACAACAGTCCTACTTGGGTTGTTGATAAAAATGGCACGGATGCCTTTGGTAACCCAAATAAAAGGTTGGTCATCGATTTCAGGAAATTGAACGAACGAACCACTCCGGACCGTTACCCAAAGCCCAGCATTCCCATGATTCTAGCGAGTCTTGGAAAGGTGAAATTTTTTAACACCTTTGACCTGAAGTCAGGGTACCACCAGATTTACATTGCGGAGCATGACGGCGAAAAAACAGCATTTTCGGTGAGTGGCGGCAAATATGAGTTCTGTCGTCTACCGTTCGGCTTAAAAAATGCCAGCAGCATTTTCCAAAGGGCATTAGATGATGTTCTAAGGGAACAAATTGGAAAGATATGTTACTTCTATATAGATGAAGTCATAACCTTCTTAGAAAATGAGATAGATCACGTACGCCACATCGACACGGTGCTGAAATGCCTCATTGAAGCTAAAATGAGAGTGAGCCAAGAAAAAATAAAATTTTTGTAAGAAAACGTTGAGTACCTTGGTTTTATTGTAAGCAAGGACGGAACAGAATCCGATCCACAAAAAGTCAGAGCCATGCAGGAATACCATGAACCGAAAAACCTTCACGGTGTCCGGGCCTTCTTGGGTCTAGAGAGCTATTATAGGGTCTTTATCAAGACTTTGCCCAATAGCGCATCCGGTAACGGATATACTACAAGGGGAAAACGGCTCGGTAAGTAAGCACATGTCGAAAAAAATTTCTGTTGAGTTTAACGAGACTCAACGCAACGCATTTGAGCGGTTGCGCAACATTTTGGCATCAGAAGATGTCATACTCATGTACTCAGATTTTAAAAAACCGTTTGACCTGACTACTGATGCCTCGGCCAGCGGCATTGGCGCAGTACTATCTCAAGATTTTAGACCGATAACAATGATATCTCGCACCTTAAAGCAGGCCGAGTTGAACTATGCCACCAATGAAAGAGAACTTTTAGCTATTGTCTGGGCTCTAGGCAAGTTGCAAAACTTCCTATACTTCTCAAGGGAAATTAACATTTTCACCGACCACCAGCCCCTCACGTTCGCAGTAGCCGACAAGAACACGAACTCAAAAATAAAGAGATGGAAGGCATACATCGACCAGCATAATGCCAAAGTTTTTTATAAACCAGGCAAAGAAAATTGTGTTGCAGATGCTCTTTCCAGGTAGAGCCTTAATGCCTGCAAGATGAGCCTCAGTCAGACGCTGCAACCACTCACAGCGAACTCTCCCTGACCTACACGGTCAAGCTACTGATAAGCCACTAAATTGCTTTAGTAACCAAATCGTTCTTGAGAAAAGCCCCACTAAAGCGGAATCTTGTGCTGTTTCACAATAAGACACGCCACTTAATCAGACTTCACCGATAAGAGCAGCATCCTAGAAGACGTTTAAAGAAGTCGTCAACACGGAGGTTGTGAATGCTATACACTGCGACCTGCCCACTCAAGCAAGTTTCCAACACGACCTAGTTGCCCACTCCCCGGCCACTCAATTCCGTCATTGCAAACACTTCGTGCAAGACATAGCTGACAGAAATGAACAGATAGAAATAATCACTGCTGAACACAATCATGCTCACAGAGCAGCACAGGAAAGATGCAACAAAAACACGCTAATAATTTCTAACAAGAAGTGGTTGCAAATTGCAGAATATGCACCAATGCCAAATATGACAGGCATCCTAAAAAACAAGAGCTAGGGAACCCCTATCCCAAGCTACACCGGTGAAATGCTGCACATAGACATATTCTCAACCGATAGGAAGCAGTTCCTAACGTGCGTTGACAAATTTTCCAAATTTGCGGTCGTGCAGCCGATACTGTCGAGAACGATAGTCGACATCACTGGCCCCTTGCTACAACTTGTTAATTTTTATCCCGGTATTAGAATAAGTTACTGCGACAATGAAGCCGCCTTCAACTCTGAAACCGTAACCTCTATGCTTAAAAGCAGATATGGCATTGACATTGTAAATGCGCCAACGCTTCATAGTTCATCAAATGGCCAAGTGGAAGGATTTCATAGCACTTAGCATAAATTCTTTGAAGTTGGATAGAAAGATAAGCGACACTGTAGAGCTAATCCTGATGGCAACGATAGAATACAACAGAACCTTGCACTCAGTCACACGCGAGAAACCAATTGAGGTTGTTCACGCAGTGTCCCATGAGCGTTGCCTAAATATCAGAGAAAGGTTAGTAAAAGCCCAGCAAGACAACATAAAAAGATGCAACGCTTCCAGGAGGTTAGGAAAACAAGGTTGACTCCCGTTGTGCTCTGAGCAAAAAGTGGAGGCAGACCTAGGAACGTCTGTTCTCATTAAGAGGAGTTTGGTCCATAAGGACAACCTCAAATAGGGCCCCCATTTACGATTAGCTAGTAAGGTTTGTTTAAGGAAAGTTAAAAACCCCTATCTCACGCTGTATATAAATTTCAGGGCAGCTAATGCTCGAGTCACCGGCTTTTCGCACACCAACTATATCCCGGTCGTAGACGGTGAGGTTTTGGTGTTCGAACAACGAGACTGCTTGAGGCACTCAAGCAACCTTTCGGAATTTAACAGTATGATAGATGAAACAGAAAAATTGTCCGATTCCTTTCCCCAGTCACATATGCGTAAGTTATTAGATGTCGATACAGACCATTTAAGAACCCTGTTGTCTGTGCTTAAAGTTCACCACAGATTTGCGAGAAGCTTAGACTTTTTAGGAACAGCTTTAAAGGTGGTGGCAGACACCCCTGATGCCGCAGATTTTATGAAAATAAAAATCACTGAGGCCCAACTAGTGGAGTCAAACTCTAGGAAAATAACCATTAATTCCGAGACGCAAAAGTAAATAAACAAGCTGACTGACACCATTAATAAAATTATCATTGACTGCAAAAATAACTTGGTTGACACCCCACATTTATTTGAAGCACTACTAGCAAGGAATATAATGCTTAGCACAGAAATTCAAAATTTAATACCCATAGTAACGTTGGTAAAATCTAACATAGTAAGCCCCACAATCTTTGATCATGCCGATTTAAAATCACTCATCGAACAAGATATTCCAATAGTTATTTATTTATTTATTTTAAAGCTAACTTATAATTAAAAATTATATGCTAGCGTGTCTTTTTTGCTATGGCAGCGTAGGCGTTCAGCTGGTGCAAGTCTAGGGCTAAGGTATATACATATTTACACGGGTTTCATAAGCTTAGTTGATGTTTGAATGTTTGTGTGTGTGTTGTTTTTTTTTATATGTTGAAATACAGGTTGGTGTTTTTGAGGTTTTGTAGGATTTTTGTGTGTGGGGCTTGAGAGCCATTGTAGTGGGTTGGAGTTTTGGAAATATTGCATGTCTTTCTGTTTTTGCGGAGCTTCCAGGTGGCAAGTAAATGTTCCAGTGGACGTTTTGGTTGCAATTGGTACAGGCATGTGTCCTAGGGGTGTGGTCAATGTAGATTTGTAGAATAGCTTTTGTGTGTCCGAATCTGGGTCTCGTTATTTTGATTTGGTCTTCGCGTGTTAGGGAAAGTTGATTCTTTTTGAAGAGTTGGTAGCTGAGTGTATTTGTTGTGATTAATATTTTTGTTCAGGATGGAGGTTCTGTTAGATTGGAATGTATTTTGATAGTTAGTTATGTTGTTTTAATATATTTTAGTATGTCTTTTATGTTATAGTTCTCTTTTAATTATTAGTGGTTCTTTGGATTTGCGTTTTTTGCAGCAGGTCTGCCCGTTCGTTTCCTGTTATTCCTACGTGCCCGGGTACCCATAGCAGTTTTGAATTTTGGGTGTGTTTTTTTGCATGGTGTTGCGTATGTCTGAGCTGTAATACTCGCTGTTATTTGCATTTGAAATTGCGTCTAAGGCGGATAGAGAAGTCCGAGCAAATGCAATAATTGCTTTTTTTTTGCTTTTAAATATTTCTAACGCTTCTGCGATTGCAATTATTTCAGTGGAAAATACTGACGAGTAGTTAGCTTAATAGAAGCTTCTAAAATTAGAGTCCTCCAGTCCGACAATATCATCCATATATTAGCTAACCTATCCAAAAGTTAAATCCTGATGCGAGAAGGTCAACGTCTATCCTGTGTCACACCAACAACTCATCCTGCTGTCGTCTCGACGAAGGCACACTGGCAGAATGCGAAGAAGACACGTTTTGCGGTCACTGACTGCACAGATGACCACGCATAACACTGCCTGCGTGACGGTCCCACGAAACTTGTGCGCGTTCAGTCCACGCGGGAAACACGGCTCATTATCACTCCCGACCCAGCCACCTGAGGGCGATTAATGTCTGTAGATGATAGCGTAGTCATTGTTAATGAAGCCACAGCCAGCACGACACGGACGGACGGCCCTGAAGTTTTCGAGCACGGAACGTATCTGGTAACGTTCGAACGAGCAGCCAATATCAACGGCACTGAGTTCGGTAGCAACTAAGCATAAAATCATACAGTGTATTTGCCCTAGCAAATAAGTAGCTTTACCAAAACAATGCTGACGCGCCAGAATTGGGTTTAGCGCGCTCCCGCGCTTTCCAGAACAGACAACAAAGTAAGCGAACACTTCCTATATGAAGTGTTGCATTGCTTTGCATAGAATGCTTGAGTCGGCTTGCCGCTCATGACTTTGTGGCGTGATGCATTGACGCTGAGGGTAGACTTATGTTTAGAATACCATGCTGTAATTAGTCTTAACTCCGGCACTTGCCGTTAATAAATCAGAATACACTACCTTTTATTGTTGAGCCACAATTCCAGCGATCAAGGAAGCACAGTTGGCTTACCACCGTAATCTTCGAATCAATCGCACTGGAGCACAGGAGGATCGAGAAACCACATCGTTGAACAATCGGGAGGATCAAGGAACGACATCATCGACCCGTGAATAGAATTAGAATAATTTGCACACATACATTCAAATGTGTGCATTCTTCTTTGAATTTTATTTCTTAAATCGCAGTTTCAGTTTCATTGTAATTTTCACCGCTGCTTCTTTGGTAGCGTCTTTGTCACTGAGAACCATATGAAGAGTGTAGTGTTATGATTAGAGATGGCGGCTTGCAAGCGAGAAGTTGCAGGTTCGTCCCACTGCTGTCAATTTTTTGTTCAAAAGCAATTTTTTTTATACCCTGAACCCATTGAAAATGTGAAATCAGGGTATAATGGTTTTGCAAAAAGTATGTAACAGGTCGAATATCTTAAACACACTCGATATGCGCGCTGTATACACAGACCATCTGCTAAATTTGAAGTCTCTAGCTCATATATGTTCTGAGATCGACGCGTTCATACATACGGCCAGACGGTCGGACGGACAGACAGACGGACAGGGCTAAATCGACTCAGCTCGTCGGCCTGATCAAGAATATATACTTTATGGGGTCTGCCACGCTTCCTTCTGCCTGTTACATACTTTTTGCAAAACCATTATACCCTGATTTCCCATTTTCAATGGGTTCAGGGTATAAAAAGGTAAAGACACCCGATACAAGTTTCGATTTGTATGATATGATCAAAACTCTTTGAGTTCAGTCATTTAAGTAGGACGTTTTCCAGGAAACTAGAGCGGGAGGGAATCCTGAATCGTATAAGATTTCCCTTTTGAAGTAGGATTTCGTGATGTACTGAGTCAATTGCTTTACTAAAGTCTGTGTAAATTACATCAATTTGCATTTTGTCAAGAAACCCATCATTTACCAAAAGGGTAAGCTCAAGTAAATTGGTTGTAGTTGACCGATTCTGTACAAATCCATACTGAGTTGGAAAAAGGATAGATTTGCAAGAATGTTGCAAAGTAGAAGGTTTTATTTTTATACCCTGAACACATTGAAAACGGGAATTCAGAGTATAATGGTTTTGTGACAATGTATGTAACAGGCAGAAGGAGGCGTGGCAGACCCCATAAAGTATATATATTCTTGATCAGGACGACGAGCTGAGTCGATCTAGCCATGTCCGTCTGTCCGTCCGTCTGTCTGTCCGTCCGTATGAACGCAGTGATCTCGAAAACCACAAAAGCTAGAGATTTGAAATTTTAGATATTCATTCATATATAGCATACGCATTACAAGTTTATTTTTTGAATTACTATCGATAACAATCGATATTTTGAATTTGGCTTTTAATCTATAACATGAATACTATAATAACTAGAGACACCAAATTGACTATGTAGGTTTCTTTAATGCAAATACAGATAGTAAACTTTTTAAATTTGGGATACCTCCCCCATTAGCCCAAAAAGTGGTCAAAATAGTATTTTAAATACTAGGGAGTTGGGATTTAGCATATTGCATTTATGCAGTAAGCGGCGCGAGTGCTTGTGTGTGCATGTATATATGTGTGCGTGTGTGTGTGCCCGCAGAGGGTAATATGTATAGATAAAAGATGTAAGCTAGATTGGTTAAAAGCCCACCTCGGACTTGGTTCAGGGGGATCTCATAGTCGGGCAGACCCGACTAGAGCGTTTTTACTTGTTTCAAATAATTTGGTGTAGCAGACGATTTTTCTATACCCCCATAATTTAAAATATCAGACGTGCCACCTTTCTTGTGGAGAGGAATGATCCAAATATACTGAGCCGTAGGAGTAATAAGAGAATTGGACGGGAAGATTTCATATTTGTAAGATATGAGGTAGGTAGATCAACAGCAGAATAGATGGACTGGAAAATATTAGCAAAGAGATCGGATGCATCAGAATCATTGCTAGCTTCATCCAAAACATAAAAACATTTAGTTGGTAAACAAGAAGACTTACGCTTCGAGTTTACAAACGCAAAAAAAATTATTTAGGGTCATAAACAAATTGACTTTTGCATCGTAGTAAATAACTCTCATAACATTGAAAATTAAGAAGGTGGAATTTTCGAGAGAGAAGGCAGCTTCTTTTAAGGGGGCAAAACAGCACAGGTGTGTGCCTACACAAACATCTGAAATAGAGTTAAGAGTGTTATAAAAAAGACTAGTTGCAAAATTGATGACCAGTGAGTCATATAAAGTGGACCAATTAGTTGCATTAATTAACTCATTTAGAAATTTAAAATTACAATAAGATAGCAACGACGAAGTGATAGTGGGTTAAAAGCCGAAAAAAAAGGTGGAATAACAAGAGACAAAGCTAGCTCTACTGTAGGATGGTGGCTACCCTCTGGAACTGACAGTGGAGAAGATCTAGTTACATCAATAATGAAGTTATCATAAATGAACTCAAGATGATTAAATGATTTGATATTGAGATAGATATTGATAGATAGGTCAAGCATTCCATCAAAAAATCATGTTTGAGTTGATGCTGTAAAATAATTTGATTCAAAAAATAATGACCAAGAAAAAATTTCACTGTTATTGATTGAGAGAGTTAACTACGTTTCAGTAAAGGCAATAATGTCATTATGACAAAAAAATCTTTTTAAAAAAATTTTATTTTTTTTTTGCTGCTAAGGCCTCTAGCATTTAAAAAATTATAGAGAACTAATTAGCAGTCAGATCTAGTTTTTTGGCATATTACTGGAGGAAGTATGTACCAAAGAATATTTTATCGAAACATTTAATGCGTGATTTCGATTCTTACGCTTAAATTCATGGAATTATTATATATAGGGGCCATATGGACGTCAAAATTATATATATTATATATGGACGTCAAAATTTGGGATCACATATAATTTGAAACATTTCCACCGGTACATTGATTTTAAAAGAAGCACTATCACGTGGAGTCGAGAAATTGAATTTTGAAACCAATACAGTGGCTGCGGACTTACTGGAAATATAAGCAGATACTAACTCCACAGTAGTATCTGCCGGAAGCCTAGATACAAAAACTTGTTTGCGTCGAGCAACAACCGTTAATGTGGGGGTAGCAGGGATTTGCAGAGAATCTGATATGACACTCATAATTTCCGTTGAAGGCTTCAGTTTCCGACTCGAGGCAAGTTGGAATTCAACAGCATCCTTTTTAATGCTCGAGCCCGGTAAAGATTATTGCTCAATGGTTTCATCAATAGAAGATAGAGAAGAAATACCATCGAAACCATTACATGAAACTTGAGATAAGATTGACTGAGCAACCAAAGGTGAAGGGGGCTGGGAAAAAAGGCAATTGACATGGATCAGGCAATGATTGCATCTCCAACTGTGCCTTTGAAGCACAGTTAAAATTAAACTCACTAATGCTCGCTAGTCAAAAAAAGCGTAGTTACATTTTTCAATTTAAAACAAGTAAGAAAGCTCTAGTCGGGTCTGCCAGCTACGAGATCCCCTGAACCAAGTCCGAGCTGATGTTTTAAACAACCTAGCTTACATCTTTTATCTATACATATTACCTCTGCGCGCATATACACATGCACACATACACACAGGCACGCATATTACCTCTGTGCGCATATACACATGCACACATACACACAGGCACACATATACAGGTGCACACATTTGTATGTATACACATCAGTGTTGCCAACTTTTGTTGAGCAAAAAAAGGTAGATCAAGAAAAAAGCTTAATTTTCGAAGCAAATTTTGTATGATTTGTAGGAAAATGTATTGAATTCCTCAATTTTTCTGCAAAATTTTTCTTAATAAAAAGAAAAATGTCTTCAATAATGCAGTCATATTAATTTAACAACCTTTCTTTTTTTTGCTTACCACAAAAATGTTTACTGAAATTTTCACCATTTTGTATTCATTTTATAAGAAATCATGCAAATATTAAGTCAAATTAAAACAAATAAGAACGTTGCAGTCGGGCGCCACTGACTGCGTCAGACACTGTTCCTGTTAAAGGTGTGTAGGCTCAATAAATATGTAGACCGTCCATCCGTCTTTCCGTATGTTTTGAATGCGAGATTATTGAGATTCCTTTTTTGAGCATGTCTTTTACATCAATTTAGCTACAGTCATCAAATTTTACATATAGCTTTTTTAAAATAAAATACTATTTTGGTTTTTATATATTTTTGGATACCGGCTCCACATTTCACAAAACCAATTTAATATAAGTTCAGTTGCAAATAAAGCCACATTTACATTTTTTTTTAATTTTTTAAGTAAAACCGTACTTTTAATAAAATTTAAGGATTTATGCAGAAAGTTTTATCAAAATCCATTAAGTAACATAGTAGTTATAAAAAAAATAAAAAAAAAAAACATTTTATTAAATGATAATATCACGCAGCAGCGATGGGAATCGAACCTGGGTCACGCGCTTCGCTTGCCACCGACTCTACTCACTACACCACGGCGTCTCTTTCACGACTATGCGCCAAATTGAGTTTGGTGGTGTGTTGATTTGGTTAAACTGACTTGAGTTGTGGTAGCGAAGACCCTGGTTCAATCCCCAGTTAGGTCAACTATAATTTGTTTTACGGTGGCTTAAATTATATATATAATTTTTTTTTTTTTCCCCGTAAATTTAAATTTCATGAACAGTAACCTACATGTCAAATTTGGCTGCTCTACGTCTAAGACTGTAGGAGATACAGTTTTACCCTTTTGCCACGCCCCAAATGGGCGTAGCTATGTATAGCATTTATTTTTTGGTAAGAGGTAGGAGACTAGTATATATATTCCAAGTCCCAACTCTTGGACGGCAATATTGCCGAAATAATCACGGTTTTAGGAAAAGATATAGTAATTCCCGATTTGCCACGCCCCCAGAAGACGTGGATACATAACTTTTGACTTATCTTAAGAGGAGGTCAACAGTATCCCACATGCAAAATTTGGACGCTCTAGCTCCAAAACTGTAGGAGACACAGTTTTATCCGATTTGCCACTCCCTTAATGGGCGTAAATATCTATAATATATATTTTTGATTCCGGGTGATCTACTTGCACATGTATTCCAAATTTCAAGTCTCTAGCTCTTATAACGCTCAAAATATTATAGGATTTATACAAATCGCTATATATATTCCCGATTTGGCACGCCCCCAGGGGGCGTGGGTATATAACTTTTTGATCTAACTTAAGGGAATATCAACAGTAACCCACATGCCAAATTTGGATGCTCTAGCTTCAAAACTGTAGAAGATATAGTTTTATCCGATTTGCCACGCCCACAATGGGCGTAGATATAAAAGCTATATCTTAAAACGTCCGCGTGGTGTACTCGAATATATATTCTAAATTCCATTTCTTAGACTGCAATATTGACGAAAATAACAGCGTTTTAGTCTTAATATATATAGCATTTCCCGATTTGCCACGCCCTCTGTGGGCGTATCGGGAAAATACTCAAACTTGATCTGACGCGGATACACACGAATTATATTCCAAATTATAAGTCTCTAGCTTCTATAGTGTCCAAATGCTGCGCGTTCATACAGACAGACGGACAGACAGACGGACAGACAGCAAGACGGACATTGCACAAATCCAATAGAGTCTTTTTCCCTTTGGGAACAGAGTCTAATAATAATAATCAATATGTAAGCCACCGTAAAACAAATTCTTGTTGACCTCACTGTGCATCTAACCTGGGTCTTCGCTACCACAACGCAAGTTTGTTTCACCAAATAACACATATATTCAATTTCGCACATCGTCGTAAAAGAGACGCAGTGGTGTAGTGGGTAGAGTCGGTGGCATGCGAATCGTGGGACCCAGGTTCGATTCCAGAAGCAGCGCGACGCTGCCGCGTGCTTTTGCCAATTGACAAAATGCGTTTTATAACTGCTGTGTTACTTAACGGATTTTGATACAATTTTCAGCATAAATCCTTCTGTTTTATTAAAATACGGTTTTACTTAAAATTTAAATAAAAAATGTAAATGTGGCTTTATTTGCAACTGAAGTTATTTTAAATTGATTTTGTGAAATGTGGAGCCGGTATCCAAATTAAAAACAAGTAAGAACGTTGCAGTCGGGCGCCACCGACTGCGTCAGACTCTGTTCCTGTTAAAGGTGTGTAGGCTCAATAAATATGTAGACCGTCCGTCCGTCTTTCCGTATGTTTGAATGCGAGATTATAGAGATTCCTTTTTTGAGCATGTCTTTTACATCAATTTAGCTACAGTCATCAAATTTTACATATAGCTTTTTTAAAATAAAATACTATTTTGGTTTTTATATATTTTGGATACTGGCTCCACATTTCACAAAATCAATTTAATATAAGTTCAGTTGCAAATAAAGCCACATTTACATTTTTTTTTAATTTTTTAGGTAAAACCGTATTTTTAATAAAATATAAGCATTTATGGGTCACGCGCTTCGCATGCCACCGACTCTACCCACAACACCACGACGTCTCTTGCGCGACTATGTGCCAAACTGAGTTTGGAAGTGTTTTGATTTGGTTAAACAGACTTGCGTTGTGGTAGCGAAGACCCTGCTTCGATCCCCAGTTAGGTCAACTAGAATTTGTTTTACGGAGACTTACATTATGATTATTATTATTTTTTTTTTTTCGTAAATTTAAATTTCCTGAACAGTAACCCACATGTCAAATTTGGATGCTCTACGTCTAAGACTGTAGGAGATACAGTTTTACCCTATTTGCCACGCCCCAAATGGACGTAGCTATATATTATATATTTTTTTGGATAGAGGTAGGATACTAGTATATATATTCCAAGTCCCAACTCTTTGACGGAAATATTGCCGAAATTATCACGGTTTTAGTAAAAGATATAGTAATTCCCGATTTGCCACGCCCCCAGAAGACGTGGATACATAACTTTTGACTTATCTTAAGAGGAGGTCAACAGTATCCCACATGCAAAATTTGGACGCTCTAGCTCCAAAACTGTAGGAGATACAGTTTTATCCGATTTGCCACGCCCTTAATGGGCGTAAATATCTATAATATATATTTTTGATTCCGAGTGATCTACTTGCACATGTATTCCAAATTTCAAGTCTCTAGCTCTTAATACGCTCAAAATATTATAAGATTTATACAAATCGCTATATATATATTACCAATTTGGTACGCCCCCAGGGGGCGTGGGTATATAACTTTTTGATCTAACTTAAGGGAAGGTCAACAGTAACCCACATGCCAAATTTGGATGCTCTAGCTTCAAAGCTGTAGAATATATAGTTTTATCCGATTTGCCACGCCCACAATGGGCGTAGATATATAATCTATATCTTAAAACGTCCGCGTGGTGTACACGAATATATATTCTAAGTCCCATTTCTTAGACTGCAATATTGACTAAAATAACAGCGTTTTAGTCTTAATATATATAGCATTTCCCGATTTGCCACGCCCTCTGTGGGCGTATCGGGAAAATACTCAAACTTGATCTGACGCGGATACACACGAATTATATTCCAAATTATAAGTCTCTAGCTTCTATAGTGTCCAAATGCTGCGCGTTCATACAGACAGACGGACAGACAGACGGACAGACAGCAAGACGGACATTGCACAAATCCAATAGACTCTTTTTCCCTTTGGGAACAGAGTCTAAACAGCTAAATCAGTTTTTAGAAAGCAATATTTCCCGCTATCCGCTGTTTTGGAATTTTTTCCGCAATTGCTCTTTCATAAAAGCCCGATTTGACAGGAAAAAAGCTGATTTGGCAACAGTGATACACATGCACACATATACATATCATGCACACAGAAGTACGCACGCCGATTACTGCGTAGTTGATTTGAATGTATGTGTGCACACGTACAGGCTGCTGCCGCGTGCTTTTACAATGTTTCCTTTAATAACTTCTGTATTACTTAACGGATTTGAATGCAATTTTCTGCATTGAATGCTATTAATTTATTGAAAATACGGTTTTCACTAAAAAATTTGAAAAAATTAAATTGTGGCTTTGATAATATTTTTTTTAATAAATTTTTTTTGTAAAATGTGGAGCCGGTAACCAAAATATGAAAAAATAGAAAATGTATTTTATTTATGAAAAGCTAAAAACAAAATTTGGTAGCTGTAGCTAAAAATATGTAAGAGATATGGTAGAAACTGAATCTTGATAACGTTTTATATCGATAACATTGAAACGGAAAAATTTATCGAATATCTAAAACAAACTCGATATGCGCGCTGTATACACAGACCATCATGCAAAATTTGAAGTCTCTAGCTCTTATATGTTCTGAGATCGACGCGTTCATACATACGGACAGACGGACAGACGGACGGACAGACAGACGGACAGGGCCAAATCGACTCAGCTCGTCGCCCTGATCAAATATATATATACTTTATGGGGTCTGCCACGCCTCCTTCTGCCTGTTACATACTTTTTGCAAAACCATTATACCCTGATTTCCCATTTTCAATGGGTTCAGGGTATAAATTTTTGAGAAGGAAAATTGTTTATACAAAACAAGTTAAGCAAGACCAAATTAAACCACCACTGCCAGCTTTGGGAGTTGCGGTAATTCGATCACAATCGCACCCTATCACAGTGGTCGGGCTTGTATGGAGCTAGCGGCCAAAAATACTTCTAGTGGAGATAAAAATTTGAAATTTTTTCCAAAATTCAATAAAAATGTAATAAATAAAAAAACAACAAGAATCGTTCATATTCAACCCCCTCCTAAAGTTACACCCCTGCTCTAAGTCCCCATATAAAAATTTTAATACAGAATAATGATTTTGTTTCTAATTTTAACACGTGGTATGTTATTATATAATATTTATTATTCTAAAAGATCAAAAACATAAAATTTATTGAAAACTGACTTATTTTTAGGTGGTAGCTTTCACTGTCCCGTTATGAAAGGATCTGATGAAAGGAGTAGACGATTTAGTAGGTCTTCATTTGTTGCTACTCGAGAAATTTTTCTTGTATGCTGCAAACGAAATCTTTTTATGTCTTTATATCTTGACTCAGCAGCTTCCTCCGACAACTCCCCAATCGGCACCAGAGCGTTTTCAATTATGGATGGTCCATGAATTAAAATGTTATGAATGGTAGGCGGAAGGTAATACCATTGAATAAATCATTGTCGGATCAATGGCTATTTGAAGTGCAAATGTCTTAAATTTTTCAACATTTATTTTGTATCCTGAACAGAGTGCTTGCAATATTGTCGCACATCTTTCAATAAGGTCTTTATCTAGGCCTGTAATTTCCGAGGATAACCCTGGATTACTGAAAAATTGTCTAGCAGTGTTTCCATCATTCGATGTTTTGATATTTTCTTCAAAAGCACCAGAAAGCAAATATTCAGCAGCAGACTCATCCAAATCAGCGATCTCAGCAATTCGTCTTCTCTTTGTTCGGCTCGAACACTCAGAAAAATAAATTTTAGGGCGACCAAACTCAATTTTATTTTATTCATTTTTAGAAAGCCAATCGGAATATATTTTTAAAACGAAAGATTTATTTCTTTTGCAGTCACGCCAAAATATTACAATTCTCTTGCAGCAGTAATTAACGCGTTTTTCCAATTGATCCAAAAATTCAGATCCCATTATGTAGCCATCATTCTCTATTTTTAATTTCAAAGATTGATAAATACTTTGAATCTTGACTGGATTTTCACCTATCTCGGAACACCACCCATCATATATAAAAATTCGGCTAAATTCGCATTCGCAAGAAGCTCCTAAAAAAAAATAAATAATAATATAAACTATAAATATGTATAACATAGTAAAAAAAATGAACCAAAATGACAAGCACAAAACAACACAACAAAACGCACAAAGCAAAAGCCAGAGACAATAATCACAATACACACCACAAAAAGCACAGTTATACAAACGCGCGAAAACGGCGAGACCGCTTTGTTCTTTTCAAGGTTACGCAGAGGCTAGCAGAAACTAGCAGTTGCAATTTGTACTAAATAATCTATAAATATTGGTTAATATTTCAATATAAGTTTGATCGCTAACTTCGATTAACTTCACATTTAAAAGTCTAAGTGAAATTTAAGTTTACATATGAATCTGTATTAAAATTGGGCAAATATTACATCTATTATTAAAACTAAACACAACACTCTGATTACATGAATATAATTAGATATAATAGTGCAAAATTTTTCAATCGCTTACGCTGCAAAACCAATAAAATTTTGTACTCTATGCTTAACAGTTATTCTTGAAGAGGACAGCTGGAAAAAAAAACAAAAATAACAGCCGATTTAAAAAGTTTGATCTATTACGAGACCGTGTTGTTAAATTTTTAGCGATAATATCAACTTTATTTTTTATATTTTTGGCCTATGGGGGCGACCACTGTGCCTATAAGGACTGCACATTTGGCATGCATCAAACTCCGAGACACCCAGTAATTGCGGCTGTGCAGAATCAGCGGCTTGGCGATATGTGCAAGTTTTTTTACAGCACGATATATTTAAGCGGCAGTGTTGCCATTTCACTCTTTTTCCTGACAGATCTGTCCTTTTGTTATACCCTCAATACATTGAAAATGGGAAATCAGGGTATAATGGTTTTGCAAAAAGTATGTAATAGGCAGAAGGAGGCGTGGCAGACCCCATAAAGTATATATATTCTTGATCAGGGCGACGAGCTGAGTCGATTTGACCCTGTCCGTCTGTCCGCGTCGTTCTCAGAACATATAAGAGCTGGAGACTTCAAATTTAGCAGATAGTCTGTGTATACAGCGCGCATAAAGAGTTTGTTTTAGCTATTCGATAAATTGTCTTGTTCTAATGACATCAATTTAAAACGTTATCGTGATTCAGTTTTTTGAACATATCTCTTACATCTTTTTAGCTACAGCTACCAAATATTGCAATAAGCTTTTTGTTAATAAAATACATTTTCTATTTTTTTTCTATTTGGGATACCGTCTCCACATTTTACAAAATCAATTTATTCAAAAATAAAATTATCAAATCCACAATTTAATTTTTTAAATTTTTTAGCCAAAACCGTATTTTCTATCAAATAAAAGCATTCAATTCTGAAAATTGCATTTAAATCCGTTAAGTAATACAGAAGTTATTACATTCAAATCAACTACGCAGTAATCGGCGCTTGTGCTTCTGTGTGCATGTGTATATGTGTGCATATGTATATGCGCGCAAAGGGTAAAATGAATAGATAAAATGTGTAAGGTAGGTTGTTTAAAACATCACCTCGGACTAGGTTCAGGGGATCTCGTATTCGGACCGACCTGACTAGAGCGTTCTTACTTGTTTTTACTATCTGTCTGTCCGTCCGTCTGTCCGTATGTATGAACGCGTCGATCTCAGAACCTATACGAGCTAGAGACTTGAAATTTTGAACGAAGGTCCATGTATATATCGCGCATATCAAGTTTTTTCTAGATATTCGATACCTTTTTTGTTTCACTGATATCGATTTTAAACGTTATCAAGATTCATTTTTTTAAGCGTATCTTTTACATCTTTTTAGCTACAATTACCAAATTTTGCATTTAACTTTTTGTAAATAAAATGCACTTTCTATTTTTTTATATGTTGGATACCGACTCCAAATTTTACAAAATCAATTTATTAAAAAAAAATAATAAAGCTAAAATAAGTTTTCTAGGTAAAACCGTATTTTTAATAAACTAAAAGAATTCAGTGCTGAAAATGTTATTTAAATCCGTATATACATAGAAGTTATTTAACAAAACATTTTTTCAATCGGCAACGTGTGCAGTGCACACTGTGCACACAGTCTATACGTGTGCACACATACATTCAATTGTGTACATTCTCCTTGAATTTTATTTGTTCAATCGCAATTTGAGTCTCGTTATAATTCTCGCCGCTTGTTCTTAAGTTGCGTCTTTGTAAGCGAGGAGTCGTAGGTTTAATTCCCGCTGCTGTCAATATTTTTTGTTCAACAACTTATTTTGTATTACTTTTGCATTCATATCTTTCTGTATTTATGTAAAAATGCATACTCAAACAAAGGTTCAGGGGATCTCATAGTCGGGCAGTCCCGACTAGAGCGTTTTTACTTGTTAATAAATGCGGTGTGTTGTGCGCAAAATACATTTTGGTATTATTAGCAGTGTGTCATTATCTTGTTGAAATTAATAAGACCGTGATAGACCCAACTCTTCTACACTTGGGGACACATTTTTTTTTAAATATCAATATATTTATGGTGGTCCATCACTCCTTCAATTATTTCTAAATTTCCGACGCCATTTGCAGCCATGCAACCCCATACCATCACTCCACCACCACCATGCTTTATGATTTTAAATAGTGTTTTTTGGATTGAGCGCTTCTGCGACTTGTACCCGGTAGCTACTATGGGTTTTCGAACAGTTTCGGGGTGAACTTGCTTATTTTTTGTACGAAGAAGATCTGCACTAATACTATTTGCGCTAATAAACGGATCCGAGGATACCACTCGCTTAATATTTAGCCGATCCACTCGGATTCCACTCGGCCTTTATATTTAAATCGTCCAATGACTGATTAAATAGTAGAGCGACTGCAACATATAATTTCTGCAATTTCCGCATAGGATTTCTGCTGCTTTACCTGCAAATTCAAAATAAGGTGTCGTTCTTCAATAGATAAATATTTTCCTGGCATTTTGCAGCTTTTTCTGTCTAGTTCACTGTCAAATTTCCTTAAAATTCTTAAGTTGTTGCGAAATAAGTGCTAAGAAATTACGCTGTACGAAGACTTTAATGCAGCCAAAAACGTGGCTTCTCATTGTCTTTTACTTGTAACTTTTTATCTATTTTAAATATTCATATTATTTTTTTTCTAAACTAAACTTAATAAAATATTTAACAGAACTGCATCATTGTATTTTTAGTTTGCTCTTAACACTTACCTTTTTTTCGTTTGCAAAGAAATAAGCTGTCGCTGTATGAAGACATTATTGGTACACTGTATATATATATAGTCAGACGGACAAACAGATAGATGGACAAGTAAACGGACAAACGGACGTAACTCAGCTCGTTGTGCTGCTCAAGAATATATATATATATATATATATATATATATATATATATATATATTCCGTTTACTTGTCTATCTATCAGTTTGTCCGTCTGTCTGGATCAACGCAATCTTCTCCGAGACTATGGAAGCTACAGAGCTGAAATTTTGGTTATAGGCTGGCATCTGCTGCAGGCATTGTATATACCGGAATCATCCGGATCGGATGACTATATCCTATAGTTCCGATAGGACAGATCGGTTTTAAGAAATGTTTTTGTATGGAAAAATTTGAGTCCAGAGTCTTGAAACTTAAAACGTATATTTGTATGAACCACCCCCGTACAAAAACATATAGTATATTAGAAGCGTGGACAATCGAAAAGATTATATGGTCTACAATTTTTCACTTAGAGACCCAAAAATAAACAGACACATTAAGCTTGACCGCTTTGATAAAATTATGGAAAATTATTTATATACGCCTCTTTGGGGCATGGAAAATCGGAGAAAGCCCCAAAATTAGTCAAGTAGGTTACTGTTGCCCTACTCAATAGACTGACCAAAAATTATATATATCCGCTTCTTCAGGGCGTGATGGGAGAAAACTAAATCTATAGCTGTATTTTTAAAGCTCTAAAATTTGAATTATGGGTTACTGCTCAATAGATTGACCAAAAAATATATATATCCGCCTTTTTGGGACGTGACAAATAAAGATCCACAAATTAGCAAAAAAAGTCAATATTGATCTCTACTTGGCAAATCAGAGAAAACTCGCAATCTTATCGTTCTTGTCTTTAACAGTCAAATGTCTCTGTCGGCCTCTACAACTTTTACTACTGTCCGCTTCAACTTAATTCAACTTGACAACTTGACGAATTGACTTCATGTTCTGACTATCGATCAGGCACCACTGCACTTCTTCTCTGTGTACGACTCTGCGGTATAGTGTTGCCACCTCGTTGTACTGCTACTCTTTGTTACATTCGGTCATCCTGATCACTGTCGGGTGATTTGGAACATGCCGAGTCCGTGAAGCTAGCACGTACACGCTGCTTCTTCTTGAGCTTTTTCTCTCGTTTTTTCTTATCTTTTTGGTTTCCTTGCGTGCACTCTTTAGCTCACGCTCCGCATCGCTGCCGGCATCCTCATCCTCGCCATCCTTGTCGCTATCTTTGCTATCGCTGCCGCTAGATTTGCACATGCGAGATTTCTTCTTTGTCGACTTACTCTCTTTCTTGTGCTTCTTAGACTTTTTCTCCTTATTCATGCGGCGCTCCGGACTAGCAGAGCCCGCCCTGACGCATTTCTTTTTCTTCTTTTTATCCGACTTGGACATATGCTCGAGCTCGTCTCCACTGTTAGCCAGCGCATCGACTTTGCCAGCTCCAGTTGCGACATCCTCGCGTTCGCGTGATGGCGTACGTAACAGCGCATATTCGTAGGACAACTCCTTGTCTTTGCCAGCTGTTGTAGCTGCGGCTGCTGCCAGGCTTTTCCGCTGCGCGTCCAGCTCGTTTTGCAGCGCCACGGTCTTGGCCAAATCCTCCTTAGCCTTGTGATCACAATCGAAACTGCTGCCCTCTACAAAGTACTCGGATATGTTAAAGCCCTCGCGCAATTTGGTGTTCTTTTGCTGTTGTGCCTCGGTTATTTGATGGGTTTCACTTACGGCTACGCGTCAGAATTCATCCTGTTTCTTTAGGATCACAACTCGACTTGCACAATTGGATGAGGATTTACGCACTAGGCCTTCGTGCAACCACTCGTCAACCTGCTGTTTAACGACATCACACTCTACAGATGTAAGACGACATGGTTGATGTCGATTGATGATTGATTTGCTCATCTGGAATAATCTTCACCTGCATAGGGCATTCTTTCTGTGTTACAGATGCCCTGTACTCAGAAACGGCCGACTCGATCAATGGGACGAACTGTGGAGGAGCATCTATAATATTTCCACATTCAACAATATTATAAATATATATTTCGTTTAGTATAGCCCTCTCTGGTCGCGCTAAGACCTTTGAGAATATGAACTCTTTTTTGTCGAACGTCAAACAAAATTTCGAGGCAAAATCAATTCCTAGCAGTTCATCATTTTCTATGTTGTCATCAGGAACCACTACGAGTTTGGGCAGAATCACATCCATCGACGTTTATAAGGCCAACAAACATTCCCAGCGGCAGTGTCTTGCTATTACCCAGACCGCGTAATATCGAATAGCATTTCTCCAGGGTAATATTAGCTATTTTTTTTAATATTCTGTGGCGAATAATTGTCACATCCGAACCAGTATCGACTTTGCATGCCACTTTGATGCCATTGAGAGTAATTGTCTTAAGGCGTCTGTCATTTTTCACGACATTGACATTTTGTGTTGATTGTGGACAGTTCTTGGAAATATGTCCCACGCCATCACACTAAAACACTTTGTATCAGCTTTACAATCTTTTCTCATATGGTCAGCTGAGCCACAATTAAAACAACGAGTAACCTTGCATTGGGCATGTTTTTCGTGCCACCACTGCTTGCTTTTACTCTCACTGATAGACTTGCTCTCATTGATATCCAACTTTTCTTTTAGTTTTTGATATGTTTTGCATCCATATAAATTAAATTTATATTCCGTTTTTATACATAATCCATCAACTATATAGTTAATAACGGATTCTTCTTCCACTTTTCCTTGCACAGCAATTTTTTTCATGCATAAACTCTTTGTATGCTTCTCAACTTGCGCTGGAATTCTGCAATAAGTACACACTTCAGTTCTTCATAATTACTTTCAAAGACAGATTCTAAGAAAAGTTCTGCTGAGTTCGTCATTTTACCACGAGCTTGAGCATATATCTGCTTTTCGTTTAGCTCATATGTGTCTGCATTTTGTTCAAAATTAATAAACCAATGCTCGACTGGCATATTAACTCCATCAAATTGCGGCACGATTTTATGAAATTTTTCTGCATTTACTTTTGGCTGTCTTGATGAAATTTCATCAGCTTGTATTTTCAATGTCAGCAGCTGAATAATGTGCTGCAGGCCTGTATTATTTTCTTCTTGTATTTCGCTCTTTTTCGTTTCTTCTTCCTTCTCGTTTGTTGCGGCGTCTTTCTCATAAATCGATAGCGTAAATATACCCTGTCGTCTTTGCTCTTCTTCACTCATGCTACGTTCCAAAATTTCACAATATTTAATATACTTGCGTAATATTGCTACTGGCGATCAAATCGTTTCGACTTTTCATTGATTCCAACAACTTGACTCCAACTGACAACTTGGGACAACTGACTCCAACAACAGATTCACATGTATCCCTTATATATATTAATTATGATTATCTCATTTAATAGATAATGTTTTGGTAATTAAAATTTTGGCTTCCAGCATTCTCAACTTTGACTTCAGCTTTTCGTCTCTGTCGGCCTCTACAACTTTTACGACTTCTGTCCGCTTGAACTTAATTCAACTAACTTGACAACTTGACTTCTTCTTATTGACTTCATCTTCTGACTATCGATCAGCCATGTTTCTTGGGAGTGTGGCAAATCGGGAATAAATATATTTTTCAGACCTAATCGCTATTATTTTCGTCAATGTTGCAGTCTAATAATAGGGGTTTCGAATAAGCACTCATGGATGCTGCCCCTAGACAATATTATATAGTATAAAACAAGAAAGAAAAATGAAAATGAATCTACATTTGTTTCCTTTATTCTGTAGGTAATTGTTAACAAAATTGTATAGTTAAACAAACAAAAACTTAAGGCATGGGCTAACTTCGGCATGGCCCTTGCAATAGTATTCTTGGGTCTCTAGGTGCAAAATTGTAGAACATACAGTTTTTACCGGTTTAACACGTCCCCAAGAGGCGGTTATATATGATTTTTGACCAATGCACTATGGTCACAAATTCCGAAATTGGGCATAAAGTCAACATTTTTATGTTTTCAAATATCAAAATTTAATTTGTTTTATAATTGTGTATACAAAAGATAAGAAAAAACCGTTATCTAAATATTTTTCCTAGTTTTTTTTTTTAAATTAATATTAAAGTCAGCTTTTTGAATGCAAGCGATATATACAATTTAATTAAACTTTCTAATTGTGTTGTGGGTGATTTCTCACAGATAAAGAAAATTGTTAACATGGAAAATCTTTGTACTTAAGACAAATGTTCAGTGTTAGTTTCTCATGATTGCGAATGTTTAGTTGTGTATGTTCAACTGTGGCTGGTGCCTTTATGCAGAAGAAATTAACCTAATTCTGTCGTGTTTCGTGGAGTATTACTTGTGTTAATATGTAGACCGTCCGTCTGGCCGTATGTTTGAACTCGAGATTATCCAGATTCCGTTTTTGAGCATATCTCTTACATTAATTTAGCTACAGTCATCAAATTTTAAATTTAGCTTCTTTTTAAATAAAATACAATTTTGGTTTTTTTTTAATTTGGATACCGGCTCCACATTTCACAAAATCAATTTAATATAAGTTCAGTTACAAATAAAGCCACATTTACATTTTTTATTTAATTTTTAAGTAAAACCGTATTTTAATAAAACAGAAGGATTTATGCTGAAAATTGTATCAAAATCCGTTAAGTAATACAGAAGTTATAAAACGCATTTTGTCAATTGGCAAAAGCACGCGGCAGCGACGCGCTGCTTCTGGAATCGAACCTGGGTCCCACGATTCGCATGCCACCGACTCTACCCACTACACCACTGCGTCTCTTTTACGACGATGTGCGAAATTGAATACATGTGTTATTTGGTGAAACAAACTTGCGTTGTGGTAGCGAAGACCCAGGTTAGATGCACAGTGAGGTCAACAAGAATTTGTTTTACGGTGGCTTACATATTGATTATTATTATTAGACTCTGTTCCCAAAGGGAAAAAGAGTCTATTGGATTCGTGCAATGTCCGTCTTGCTGTCTGTCCGTCTGTCAGTCTGTCTGTATGAACGCGCAGCATTTGGACACTATAGAAGCTAGAGACTTGTAATTTGGAATATATACTCATGTGTATCCGCGTCAGATCAAGTTTGAGTATTTTTCCGATACGCCCACAGAGGGCGTGGCAAATCGGGAAATGCTATATATATTAAGACTAAAACGCTGTTATTTTAGTCAATATTGCAGTCTAAGAAATGGGATTTAGAATATATATTCGAGTACACCACGCGGACGTTTTAAGATATAGCTTTTATATCTACGCCCATTGTGGGCGTGGCAAATCGGATAAAACTATATCTTCTACAGTTTTGAAACTAGAGCATCCAAATTTGGCATGTGGGTTACTGTTGACCTTCCCTTAAGTTAGATCAAAAAGTTATATACCCACGCCCCCTGGGGGCGTGCCAAATCGGGAAAATATATATAGCGATTTGTATAAATCCTATAATATTTTGAGCGTTATAAGAGCTAGAGACTTGAAATTTGGAATACATGTGCAAGTAGATCACCCGGAATCAAAAATATATATTATAAATATTTACGCCCATTGAGGGCGTGGCAAATCCGATAAAACTGTATCTCCTACAGTTTTTGAGCTAGAGCGTCCAAATTTTGCATGTGGGATACTGTTGACCTCCTCTTAAGATAAGTCAAAAGTTATGTATCCACGTCTTCTGGGGGCGTGGCAAATCGGGAATTACTATATCTTTTCCTAAAACCGTGATTATTTCGGCAATATTGCCGTCAAAGAGTTGGGACTTGGAATATATATACTAGTATCCTACCTCTACCAAAAAATAAATGCTATACATAGCTACACCCATTTGGGGCGTGGCAAAAAGGGTAAAACTGTATCTCCTACAGTCTTAGACGTAGAGCAGCCAAATTTGACATGTAGGTTACTGTTCATGAAATTTAAATTTACGGGGAAAAAAAAAATAATTATATATATAATGTAAGCCACCGTAAAACAAATTATAGTTGACCTAACTGGGGATTGAACCAGGGTCTTCGCTACCACAACTCAAGTCAGTTTAACCAAATCTACACACCACCAAACTGGCAAATCGGATAAAACTGTATCTCCTACAGTTTCGGAGCTAGAGCGTCCAAATTTTGCATGTGGGATACTGTTGACCTCCTCTTAAGATAAGTCAAAAGTTATGTATCCACGTCTTCTGGGGGCGTGGCAAATCGGGAATTACTATATCTTTTCCTAAAACCGTGATTATTTCGGCAATATTGCCGTCAAAGAGTTGGGACTTGGAATATATATACTAGTATCCTACCTCTACCAAAAAATAAATGCTATACATAGGTACACCCATTTGGGGCGTGGCAAAAAGGGTAAAACTGTATCTCCTACAGTCTTAGACGTAGAGCATCCAAATTTGACATGTAGGTTACTGTTCATGAAATTTAAATTTACGGGGAAAAAAAAATAATTATATATATAATGTAAGCCACCGTAAAACAAATTATAGTTGACCTAACTGGGGATTGAACCAGGGTCTTCGCTACCACAACGCAAGTCTGTTTAACCAAATCAACACACCACCAAACTCAATTTGGCGCATAGTCGTGAAAGAGACGCCGTGGTGTAGTGAGTAGAGTCGGTGGCAAGCGAAGCGCGTGACCCAGGTTCGATTCCCATCGCTGCTGCGTGATATTACCATTTAATAAAATGTTTTTTTTTATTTTTTTAAACTTCTATGTTATTTAATGGATTTTGATAAAATTTTCTGCATAAATCCTTATATTTTATTAAAAATACGGTTTTACCTAAAAAACTAAAAAAAAATGTATATGTGGCTTTATTTGCAACTGAACTTATATTAAATTGGTTTTGTGAAATGTGGAGCCGGTATCCAAAATATATAAAAACCAAAATAGTATTTTATTTTAAAAAAGCTATATGTAAAATTTGATGACTGTAGCTAAATTGATGTAAAAGACATGCTCAAAAAAGGAATCTCTATAATCTCGCATTCAAACATACGGAAAGACGGACGGACGGTCTACATATTTATTGAGCCTACACACCTTTAACAGGAACAGAGTCTGACGCAGTCGGTGGCGCCCGACTGCAACGTTCTTACTTGTTTTTTATTATAATCTTGCAATAAGGGTATATTAAGTTTGGTCAGGAGTTTGCAACGCAGAGAAGGAAGCATCTGCGACCATATAAAGTATATATATTCTTGATCAGCGCGACGAGCTGAGTTGATATAGCCATGTCCATCTGTCCGACTGTCCGTCTGTCTGTCTGTCCGTCTGTCTGGATCAACGCAATCTCCTCCGAGACTATAAGAGCTACAGAACTGAAATTTTGCACATAGACTGGAATGTGCTGCAGGCATTGTATATCTCGGAATCATCCGGATCGGATGACTATATCCTATAGCTCCCATAGGTCAGATCGGTTTTAAGAAATGTTTTTGTAGGGAAAAATTTGAGTCCAGAGTCTTGAAACTTAAAACGTATATTTGTATGAACCACCCCCGTACAAAAACAACAAAAGATTATATGGTCTACAATTTTTCACTTAGAGACCCAAAAATAAACAGACACATTAAGCTTGACCGCTTTGATAAAATTATGGAAAATTATTTATATACGCCTCTTTGGGGCATGGAAAATCGGAGAAAGCCCCAAAATTAGTCAAGTAGGTTACTGTTGCCCTACTCAATAGACTGACCAAAAATTATATATATCCGCTTCTTCAGGGCGTGATGGGAGAAAACTAAATCTATAGCTGTATTTTTAAAGCTCTAAAATTTGAATTATGGGTTACTGCTCAATAGATTGACCAAAAAATATATATATCCGCCTTTTTGGGACGTGACAAATAAAGATCCACAAATTAGCAAAAAAAGTCAATATTGATCTCTACTTGGCAAATCAGAGAAAACTCGCAATCTTTTCGTTCTTGTCTTTAACAGTCAAATGTCTCTGTCGGCCTCTACAACTTTTACTACTGTCCGCTTCAACTTAATTCAACTTGACAACTTGACGAATTGACTTCATGTTCTGACTATCGATCAGGCACCACTGCACTTCTTCTCTGTGTACGACTCTGCGGTATAGTGTTGCCACCTCGTTGTACTGCTACTCTTTGTTACATTCGGTCATCCTGATCACTGTCGGGTGATTTGGAACATGCCGAGTCCGTGAAGCTAGCACGTACACGCTGCTTCTTCTTGAGCTTTTTCTCTCGTTTTTTCTTATCTTTTTGGTTTCCTTGCGTGCACTCTTTAGCTCAAGCTCCGCATCGCTGCTGGCATCCTCGTCTTCGCTATCCTTGTCGCTATCTTTGCTATCGCTGCCGCTAGATTTGCACATGCGAGATTTCTTCTTTGTCGACTTACTCTCTTTCTTGTGCTTCTTAGACTTTTTCTCCTTATTCATGCGGCGCTCCGGACTAGCAGAGCCCGCCCTGACGCATTTCTTTTTCTTCTTTTTATCCGACTTGGACATATGCTCGAGCTCGTCTCCACTGTTAGCCAGCGCATCGACTTTGCCAGCTCCAGTTGCGACATCCTCGCGTTCGCGTGATGGCGTACGTAACAGCGCATATTCGTAGGACAACTCCTTGTCTTTGCCAGCTGTTGTAGCTGCGGCTGCTGCCAGGCTTTTCCGCTGCGCGTCCAGCTCCTTTTGCAGCGCCACGGTCTTGGCCAAATCCTCCTTAGCCTTGTGATCACAATCGAAACTGCTGCCCTCCACAAAGTACTCGGATATGTTAAAGCCCTCGCGCAATTTGGTGTTCTTTTGCTGTTGTGCCTCGGTTATTTGATGGGTTTCACTCACGGCTACGCGTCAGAATTCATCCTGTTTCTTTAGGATCACAACTCGACTTGCACAATTGGATGAGGATTTACGCACTAGGCCTTCGTGCAACCACTCGTCAACCTGCTGCTTAACGACATCACACTCTACAGATGTAAGACGACATGGTTGATGACGGAACGGCTTGATTTGCTCATCTGGAATAATCTTCACCTGCATAGGGCATTCTTTCTGAGTTACAGATGCCCTGTACTCAGAAACGGACGACTCGATCAATGGGACGAACTGTGGAGGAGCATCTATAATATTTCCACATTCAACAATATTATAAATACATATCTCGTTTAGTATAGCCCTCTCTGGTCGCGCTAAGACCTTTGAGAATATGTACTCTTTTTTGTCGAACGTCAAACAAAATTTCGAGGCAAAATCAATTCCTAGCAGTTCATCATTTTCTATGTTGTCATCAGGAACCACTACGAGTTTGGGCAGAATCACATCCATCGACGTTTATAAGTCCAACAAACATTCCCAGCGGCAGTGTCTTGCTATTACCCAGACCGCGTAATATCGAATAGCATTTATCCAGGGTAATATTAGCTATTTTTTTTAATATTCTGTGGCGAATAATTGTCACATCCGAACCAGTATCGACTTTGCATGCCACTTTGATGCCATTGAGAGTAATTGTCTTAAGGCGTCTGTCATTTTTCACGACATTGACATTTTGTGTTGATTGTGGACAGTTCTTGGAAATATGTCCCACGCCATCACACTAAAAACACTTTGTATCAGCTTTACAATCTTTTCTCATATGGTCAGCTGAGCCACAATTAAAACAACGAGTAACCTTGCATTGGGCATGTTTTTCGTGCCACCACTGCTTGCTTTTACTCTCACTGATAGACTTGCTCTCATAGATATCCAACTTTTCTTTAAGTTCTTGATATGTTTTGCATCCATATAAATTAAATTTATATTCCGTTTTTATATATAATCCATCAACTATATAGTTAATAACGGATTCTTCTTCCACTTTTCCTTGCACAGCAATTTTTTTCATGCATAAACTCTTTGTATGCTTCTCAACTTGCGCTGGAATTCTGCAATAAGTACACACTTCAGTTCTTCATAATTACTTTCAAAGACAGATTCTAAGAAAAGTTCTGCTGAGTTCGTCATTTTACCACGAGCTTGAGCATATATCTGCTTTTTGTTTAGCTCATATGTGTCTGCATTTTGTTCAAAATTAATAAACCAATGCTCGACTGGCATATTAACTCCATCAAAGTGCGGCACGATTTTATGAAATTTTTCTGCATTTACTTTTGGCTGTCTTGATGAAATTTCATCAGCTTGTATTTTCAATGTCAGCAGCTGAATAATGTGCTGCAGGCCTCTATTATTTTCTTCTTGTATTTCGCTCTTTTTCGTTTCTTCTTCCTTCTCGTTTGTTGCGGCGTCTTTCTCATAAATCGATAGCGTAAATACACCCTGTCGTCTTTGCTCTTCTTCACTCATGCTACGTTCCAAAATTTCACAATATTTAATATACTTGCGTAATATTGCTACTGGCGATCAAATCGTTTCGACTTTTCATTGATTCCAACAACGATTCACACGGTTGATGCTCCAAATGTGGGACAACTGACTCCAAAAACAGATTCACACATTTAAGCCCCCAAATGTGGGATTTTTATTATGTATCCCTTATATATATTAATTATGATTATATTATATTAGATTATGTTTTGGTAATTAAAATTTTGGCTTCCAGCTTTCTCAACTTTGACTTCAGCTTTTCGTCTCTGTCGGCCTCTACAACTTTTACGACTTCTGTCCGCTTGAACTTAATTCAACTAACTTGACAACTTGACTTCTTCTTATTGACTTCATCTTCTGACTATCGATCAGCCACCTTCTTCGTTGTATGCAACTCTGCGGCATGGTGCTGCCACCTCGTTGCACTGCTACTCTTCGTTACATATATACAATATATATATATATATAGTATATATTAGTTCCACCCGTTTGAGGGCGTGGCAAATCGGATAAGACTGTTTCTTCTACAGCATTGAAGATTGAATACCTAAATTTAGTATGTGGGCATCTGCTAAAATTCTGTCAAGACTACATAAAAGATATAGTCCCCGCCCGCAGGGGGCGTGGCAAATCGGGAATTACTATTTTATATGCTTTACTAAAACACTGTTATTTTCGGCAATATTGCCGTTTAAGAGTTGTGATTGGGTTTATATTCTTGTGTATCCCACCCCTACAGAAAAAGATATGGCATGCCCATAAGGCCTGGCAATTATATAAAATTGTATTTTTTACAGTTTTTGAGCTAGAAAAATTTGGCAAGAAGCTTAATCTTGACTTCCTCTACAGATCGAGCAAAAATGTATATAGCCATGTTTCTTGGGGGTGTGGCAAATCGGGAATAAATATATTTTTCAGACATAATCGCTATTATTTTCGTCAATGTTGCACTCTAATAATAGGGGTTTGGAATAAGCACTCATGGATGCCGCCCCTAGACAATATTATATAGTATAAAACAAGAAAGAAAAATGAAAATGAATCTACATTTGTTTCCTTTATTCTGTAGGTAATTGTTAACAAAATTGTATAGTTAAACAAACAAAAACTTAAGGCATGGGCTAACTTCGGCATGGCCCTTGCAATAGTATTCTTGGGTCTCTAGGTGCAAAATTGTAGAACATACAGTTTTTACCGGTTTAACACGTCCCCAAGAGGCGGTTATATATGATTTTTGACCAATGCACTATGGTCAGAAAATCCGAAATTGGGCATAAAGTCAACATTTTCATGTTTTCAAATATCAAAATTTAATTTGTTTTATAATTGTGTATACAAAAGATAAGAAAAAACCGTTATCTAAATATTTTTCCTAGTTTTTTTTTTTTAAATTTAAATTAAAGTCAGCTTTTTGAATGCAAGCGATATATACAATTTAATTAAACTTTCTAATTGTGTTGTGGGTGATTTCTCACAGATAAAGAAAATTGTTAACATGGAAAATCTTTGTACTTAAGACAAATGTTCAGTGTTAGTTTCTCATGATTGCGAATGTTTAGTTGTGTATGTTCAACTGTGCCTGGTGCCTTTATGCAGAAGAAATTAACCAAATTCTGTCGTGTTTCGTGGAGTATTACTTGTGTTAATATGTAGACCGTCCGTCTGGCCGTATGTTTGAACTCGAGATTATCCAGATTCCGTTTTTGAGCATATCTCTTACATCAATTTAGCTACAGTCATCAAATTTTAAATTTAGCTTCTTTTTAAATAAAATACAATTTTGGTTTTTTAGACTCTGTTCCCAAAGGGAAAAAGAGTCTATTGGATTTGTGCAATGTCCGTCTTGCTGTCTGTCCGTCTGTCCGACTGTCCGTCTGTTCGTCTGTCTGTATGAACGCGCAGCATTTGGACACTATAGAAGCTAGAGACTTGTAATTTGCAATATATACTCGTGTGTATCCGCGTCAGATCAAGTTTGAATATTTTTCCGATACGCCAACAGGAGGCGTGGCAAATCGGGAAATGCTATATCTATTAAGACTAAAACGCTGTTATTTTCGTCAATATTGAAGTCTAAGAATGGGATTTAGAATATATATTCGTGTACACCACGCGGACGTTTTAAGATATAGATTATATATCTACGCCCATTGGGGGCGTGGCAAATCGGATAAAACTATATCTTCTACAGTTTTGAAGCTAGAGCATCCAAATTTGGCATGTGGGTGCTGTCTGTCCGTCTGTCCGTCTGTCCGACTGTCCGTCTGTCCGTCTGTCTGTATGAACGCGCAGCATTTGGACACTATAGAAGCTAGAGACTTGTAATTTGCAATATATACTCGTGTGTATCCGCGTCAGATCAAGTTTGAATATTTTTCCGATACGCCCACAGGACTCGTGGCAAATCGGGAAATGCTATATCTATTAAGACTAAAACGCTGTTATTTTCGTCAATATTGAAGTCTAAGAATGGGATTTATAATATATATTCGTGTACACCACGCGGACGTTTTAAGATATAGATTATATATCTACGCCCATTGGGGGCGTGGCAAATCGGATAAAACTATATCTTCTACAGTTTTGAAGCTAGAGCATCCAAATTTGGCATGTGGGTTACTGTTGACCTTCCCTTAAGTTACCCACGCCCCCTGGGGGCGTACCAAATCGGGAATATATTTATAGCGATTTGTATAAATCTTATAATATTTTGAGCGTATTAAGAGCTAGAGACTTGAAATTTGGAATACATGTGCAAGTAGATCACTCGGAATCAAAAATATATATTATAGATATTTACGCCCATTAAGGGCGTGGCAAATCGGATAAAACTGTATCTCCTACAGTTTTGGAGCTAGAGCGTCCAAATTTTGCATTTGGGATACTGTTGACCTTCTCTTAAGATAAGTCAAAAGTTATGTATCCACGTCTTCTGGGGGCGTGGCAAATCGGCAATTACTATATCTTTTACTAAAACCGTGATAATTTCGGCAATATTGCCGTCAAAGAGTTGGGACTTGGAATATATATACTAGTATCCTACCCCTACCCAAAAATATATGTTATATATAGCTACGCCCATTTGGGGAGTGGAAAATAGGGTAAAACTGTATCTAATACAGTCTTAGACGTAGAGCATCCAAATTGGACATGTGGGTTACTGTTCATGAAATTTAAATTTACGAAAAAAAAAAAATAATAATAATCATAATATAAGCCTCCGTAAAACAAATTCTAGTTGACCTAACTGGGGATTGAAGCAGGGTCTTCGCTACCACAACGCAAGTCTGTTTAACCAAATCAAAACACTTCCAAACTCAGTTTGGCACATAGCCGCGCAAGAGACGCCGTGGTGTTGTGGGTAGATTCGGTGACATGCGAAGCGCGTGACCCAGGTTCGATTCCCATCGCTGCCGCGTGATATTATCATTTAATAAAATGTTTTTTTTTTTTATTTTTTTATAACTTCTATGTTACTTAATGGATTTTGATAAAACTTTCTGTATAAATCCTTATATTTTATTAAAAATACGGTTTTACTTAAAAAATTAAAAAAAATGTAAATGTGGCTTTATTTGCAACTGAACTTATATTAAATTGATTTTGTGAAATGTGGAGCCAGTATTCAAAATATATAAAAACCAAAATAGTATTTTATTTTAAAAAAGCTATATGTAAAATTTGATGACAGTAGCTAACTTGACGTAAAAGAAATGCTCAAAAAAGGAATCTCGATAATCTCGCATTCAAACATACGGAAAGACGGACGGACGGTCTACATATTTATTGAGCCTACACACCTTTAACAGGAACAGAGTCTGACGCAGTCGGTGGCGCCCGACTGCAACGTTCTTACTTGCTTTTAATTTGGATACCAGATCCACATTTCACAAAATCAATTTAAAATAAGTTCAGTTGCAAATAAAGCCACATTTACATTTTTTATTTAATTTTTAAGTAAAACCGTATTTTAATAAAACAGAAGGATTTATGCTGAAAATTGTATCAAAATCCGTTAAGTAACACAGAAGTTATAAAACGCATTTTGTCAATTGGCAAAAGCACGCGGCAGCGTCGCGCTGCTTCTGGAATCGAACCTGGGTCCCACGATTCGCATGCCACCGACTCTACCCACTACACCACTGCGTCTCTTTTACGACGATGTGCGAAATTGAATATATGTGTTATTTGGTGAAACAAACTTGCGTTGTGGTAGCGAAGACCCAGGTTAGATGCACAGTGAGGTCAACAAGAATTTGTTTTACGGTGGCTTACATATTGATTATTATTATTAGACTCTGTTCCCAAAGGGAAAAAGACTCTATTGGATTTGTGCAATGTCCGTCTTGCTGTCTGTCCGTCTTTCTGTCCGTCTGTCTGTATGAACGCGCAGCATTTGGACACTATAGAAGCTAGAGACTTGTAATTTGGAATATATACTCGTGTGTATCCGCGTCAGATCAAGTTTGAGTATTTTCCCGATACGCCCACAGAGGGCGTGGCAAATCGGGAAATGCTATATATATTAAGACTAAAACGCTGTTATTTTCGTCAATATTGCAGTCTAAGAAATGGGATTTAGAATATATATTCGAGTACACCACGCGGACGTTTTTAGATATAGCTTTTATATCTACGCCCATTGTGGGCGTGGCAAATCGGATAAAACTATATCTTCTACAGTTTTGAAACTAGAGCATCCAAATTTGGCATGTGGGTTACTGTTGATATTCCCTTAAGTTAGATCAAAAAGTTATATACCCACGCCCCCTGGGGGCGTGCCAAATCGGATATATATATATGTAGCGATTTGTATCAATCCTATAATATTTTGAGCGTTATAAGAGCTAGAGACTTGAAATTTGGAATACAAGTGCAAGTAGATCACCCGGAATCAAAAATATATATTATAAATATTTACGCCCATTGAGGGCGTGGCAAATCGGATAAAACTGTATCTCCTACAGTTTTGGAGCTAGAAGCGTCCAAATTTTGCATGTGGGATACTGTTGACCTCCTCTTAAGATAAGTCAAAAGTTATATATCCACGTCTTCTGGGGGCGTGGCAAATCGGGAATTACTATATCTTTTCCTAAAACCGTGATAATTTCGGCAATATTGCCGTCAAAGAGTTGGGACTTGGAATATATATACTAGTATCCTACCTCTACCAAAAAATAAATGTTATACATAGCTACACCCATTTGGGGCGTGGCAAAAAGGGTAAAACTGTATCTCCTACAGTATTTAAATTTACGGGAAAAAAAAATAATAATAATCATAATGTAAGCCACCGTAAAACAAATTATAGTTGACCTAACTGGGGATTGAACCAGGGTCTTCGCTACCACAACGCAAGTCTGTTTAACCAAATCAACACACCACCAAACTCAATTTGGCGCATAGTCGTGAAAGAGACGCCGTGGTGTAGTGAGTAGAGTCGGTGGCAAGCGAAGCGCGTGACCCAGGTTCGATTCCCATCGCTGCTGCGTGATATTACCATTTAATAAAATGTTTTTTTTTTTATTTTTTTAAACTTCTATGTTATTTAATGGATTTTGATAAAATTTTCTGCATAAATCCTTATATTTTATTAAAAATACGGTTTTACCTAAAAAACTAAAAAAAAATGTATATGTGGCTTTATTTGCAACTGAACTTATATTAAATTGGTTTTGTGAAATGTGGAGCCGGTATCCAAAATATATAAAAACCAAAATAGTATTTTATTTTAAAAAAGCTATATGTAAAATTTGATGACTGTAGCTAAATTGATGTAAAAGACATGCTCAAAAAAGGAATCTCTATAATCTCGCATTCAAACATACGGAAAGACGGACGGACGGTCTACATATTTATTGAGCCTACACACCTTTAACAGGAACAGAGTCTGACGCAGTCGGTGGCGCCCGACTGCAACGTTCTTACTTGTTTTTTTTTATAATCTTGCAAAAAGGGTATATTAATTTTGGTCAGGAGTTTGCAACGCAGAGAAGGAAGCATCTCCGACCATATAAAGTATATATATTCTTGATCAGCAAGACGAGCTGAGTTGATATAGCCATGTCCGTCTGTCCGACTGTCCGCCTGTCCGTCTGTCCGTCTGTCTGGATCAACGCAAGCTCCTCCGAGACTATAAGAGCTACAGAACTGAAATTTTGCACATAGGCAGAAATTTTTCTGCAGGCATTGTATATCTCGGAATCATCCGGATCGGATGACTATATCCTATAGCTCCCATAGGACAGATCGGTTTTAAGAAATGTTTTAGTGGGATAACTTCGATGTTATTAAAGTCAGAGACTTAATATTTGGAATATATACTGCTGAGTTGCACCCAAACACAAAAAGATATAGATTATAGAGCTACGCCCTTTGGGGGCGTGGCAAATCGGATAAATCTATATCTTCTACAGTTTTGAAGCTAGAGCATCCAAATTTGGAAAGTAATATACTTCTGGCCTTCCCTTCAGATTGATCAAAAAATAATATATCCACGCCTACTTGGGGCGTGGCAAATCGGGAAAGTCTATATAGTGCTTAACATAAATCCTTTAACGCTGTTAAAGCAGAGACTTGAAACTTAAAACATATATTTGTATCAACTACCCCTAGAAAAAAAGATAAAGAATATATATCTACGCCCATTAAGGGTGTGGCAAATCGGAAAAAACTATATCTTCTACAATCTTATACCTAGAGTTCCAAAAATTGACACAGACGTTAGGCTTGACCGGTTCGACAAAATTATGAAAAATTATATATATCCGCCCCTTGGGGGCGTGGCAAATCGGAGAGAACTATATCTTCCAAAGTCTTATAGATACAGCTTCAAAATTTGATATATAAGTTACTGTTGCCATGCTTAATAGATTGCCCAAAAAAATTATATATATCCAATTGTTGGGGGCGTGCAAATCAGAGAAAACTATATCTATATCCTTTACAATTGCAAGGGTATTACCAAACTTCGGCATGGCCGAAGTTAGCCCATCCCTCTAGTTTTTCATGAATTTCAATTTCATGAACAGAAACCCACATGTCAAATTTTGATGCTCTACCTCTAAGACTGCAGTAGATACAGTTTGCCCCATTTGACAACCCCAAATGGGCGTAGCTATATATAACAAATCTTTTTAGGTAGAAGTAGGATACTAGTATATATATTAAAAATCACAACTCTAAGACGGCAATATTGCCGAAATTAACCACGGTTTAATAAAAGATAAAAGTAATTCCCAGATAATTCAGAGAACGTGGATACATAACTTTAGATTCATCTTAAGAAGAGGTACACAGTATCCCATATTCAAAATTTGGACGCTCTAGCTCCAAAACTGTAGGAGATACAGTTTTATCCGATTTGTCACGCCCTCAATGGGCTTAAATATATATATAATATATATTTCTGATTCTGGGTCCATATGCAAAATTTCAAGTCTCTAGTTCTTATAACGTTCAAAATATTTTAGGATTTATACAAATCGCAATATATAAACTCCCGATTTGGCACACCCCTAGGGGGCGCGGGAATATAACTTTTTGATTAATCTTAAAAGGAGGTCGACAGTAACCCACTGGCAAATTTGGATGATCTAACTCCAAAACTATGGGAGATATAGTTTTATCCGATTTGCCATGCCCACAATAGGCGTATCGGAAAAATACTTAAGCTTGATCTGACGCGGATACACACTAGTATATATTCCATATTACAAGTCTCTAGCTTCTATGGTGTCTAAATGCTGCGCGTTCATACAGACAGATGGACTGACAGCAAGACGGACATTGCACAAATGCAATATACTCTTTTTCCCTTTGGGAACAGAGTATGAAAACGGTATGTTCTGTATAAAAATATAATGATACGGATCTAATAAGTTGCAGCTTAATATGAGTTTCGCCTTTTAATGTTGCTGTAAGTTTGGGACAACAAGCGCGACTATACTATTGGGTCGCTCACTAAGTAATTTCGTTTCATGAGAACAGCTGATCTTATTTAATTTTTTCGCAGTTAGCTTCGCGCTTGCCCGCTTTACCGCTTTAAATTTCAACAGCTAATATAGTAAGGCTTGTTTGTTCAACATTTTGTTGGATTTTATTAAATAGTTTTCAATTGGTGCCCTATCGAAGATGGAAAATCAAAAACAATATTTTCGGCTTATTTTATTGTTTTACTATCAAAAGGGCAAAAATGCAGTTCAAGCAAGGTGTAAATTATGCGGTGTGTACGGAGAAGATGTATTGACCGAACGCCAATGACATGGTTTGCCATTGGTTTGCAATATTTCGTTCCGGCAATTTCAATCTTGAGGATGCACCACGTCCTAAAAGGCCTCTTGAAGCCGATGTGGACAAAATAAAGTCGTTGGTCGATGCAAATCGTCGAATAACGACTCGAGAAATTGCAGAAAGATGAAATCTGTCAATCGCGACCGTTTACAAGCATATGAAACGTCTATGATTCATTTCCAATCTTGAGATATGGGTTCCTCATGTTGCTTCGTAGATCATGGTCTAAAAAGGATGAACCAGCTCAAACCACTTCGAAGGATGATGTTCAGGAAAAAAGGGGTATATTGTCCGTTTGGTGGGATTTCAAGGGGATCGTTTATTTTGAGCTTTTGCCGGACAACAACGATTAGTTCTGAAGTTTATTGCAATCAGCTGAACAAATCAAGTGATGTACTCAAAGAAAAGAGAGAATTAATCAATGGGAAAGATGTAGTGTTCCACCAGAATAATGCGAGACCTCATACAAGTTTGATGACTCGCCAAAAGCTATTGCAGCCTGAATGGGATGTGCTACCACACCCACTATATTCTCCAGACTTGGCACCTTCGGACTATTAGTTGTTCCGGTCTCTGCAGAATTTTTTGGATGGTACAACCTTCACCTCAAATCAAGACGTGAAAAACCACTTGAACGAGTTTTTTGCCAACAAGGATCAAAAATTTTATGAGCGTGGAATCAATCACTTGCCCGAAAGATGGCAAAAGGTATTAGATCAAAATGGAGAATACATAGTTTCATAAAATTTTTAATAAATAAAAAAAATCGTGTTTAAATTGCCTTAAAAAACGAAATTACTAAGTGAACGACCCAATATATGAAACGGATAAGCTTGATCGATTAAAAGATCAAACTCGAATTTTCATTAGCCACATCAATAGTTCCGCTCTATCAATAGTTACATGTCGCATCACTTTTAGCGAAGAAAGCGAAAAAAGATGAATTGGTGAAGGTGTTGAAAGTTGTCGGAAAACTCTGCTAAGGATTAGGGATCATTAATCCCAAATGAGTTGATCCCCCTTACCCCGGAAGAGGCATTGGTATTTTTATTGGAAAATGGACAAACGAAGCTGCAGTACGTTAATTTTTCAACCTTTCACAAGAAGTGATAACCAACCTAGCGTATTAGAGTTGTATTTTGCTAAATAACACTTACAACTAAGGAAAACAAAATAAATTTACTATTTTAGGATCACAGCTTATTTCGTGCAGTACACTTATCAAAAAAAAAATTAATTATAACTAAAATTAATATTTTGTGTGACCTCCTTTTTCTGCCAACACATCTTTCACTCTTTTCTCTATCGATGAAACCAATTTTTATGTCGTCTCCCTTGGTATGTTTGTCCATTCTTCAAGAAGTGCTGTTTTCAAATCGTCTTAGTTTGAAATTGATCTCTTCCGGATAGCCTGATCCAAAATTGCCCACAAATTTTCTATGGGATTCATGTCTGAAGACTGGGCTGGTGGATTAATGACGTGGGGGCAGTTCCAGATGAGGCATGTCTTAACATTGGCCGATGTGTGTTTGGGGTCGTTATCTTAGTAGAATCTGAAACGTCCTCCAAGACTCAGATCATTGGCACTTTCTAGCAAATTGTCCTTTAATATTTGAAGGTACCCATTTTTATCCATTATGCCGTCTACGAAAACTAGCTTTCCAACACCTGAAGCTGCCATGCAGGCCCAAACCATTACGCTTCCACCGCCGTGCTTTACCGTGGGCTTAAAGTGCTTGATTTGGAGCTCTGTATTTGGCCGAAGCCCAATAATTTAATTTCCATCGGAGCCAAATAAGTTGAATTTGGACTCGTCTGCAAAAATCACATCGTTCCAAAATGACAGAGGCCGATTTACGTGATGTTTGGCGAAGTTCGGCCTGCAGAGCTTGTTTTTTGCATTTATGAACGGCTTCTTTCGTGCTACTCGACCATGAAAGTCATTATTCCGCAATACTCGCCTTACCCTTTCCACTGAGCACTTCTTGCCCATCTCATCTTTCATCTTTGCAGTCAATTTTATAGCCGATAATTTTGGATTATCCTTAATTTTTCTCTACTGCTAGTCTCTCCTCAGAATCCGTGATCTGCCACTCGGTTTTCCCTTACAAAGCATTGGATGATATATTGGACAGTGAATGGACTCCAGATTAACCATTTCAGCAATAGTCCTCTGAGACTTACCATTCTTAAAATGAGAAATCACCAATTCCCGCTGAATAATTGTTGTTCGATTGGCCATTTTGGTACCTAAAAAAGGAAATTTTTTTTGTTTTCTGTAGTTGTAAGTGTTATTTAGCAAAATGGAAATAAAATGAAGTGCCTATTGATTTAATGAAAGACTATAGAAAAAAACTGCGTTTAAAATATTCTGGCTTTCATGGTTTAGCTGATATCTGAGTTTAAAATTTAATTTTTGGGTTGCACGAAATAAGGTGTGATCCACTGTAAGTACTTATAGCAGTATGAAATGAAGAAACCATTCTGGCAGCATGACATTTAAGAAATTCTACATTCTAAAAGCCTCTCATGTTAGGCAAGGTTTCATGTATTCTTGCGGCGTTTCCTGCTATTTTCATCATGCTAGAAGCCATTCTAGGAGCATGAAAATGAATATATTTTTGCATGCTAAAAAGCCTACCATGTAAGGCGTAATTTCATGACTTAAAAAGTAAATTAAACTTTAATTATTACAGGTAGACTGCCTCAAATGGACTTTGTGGCGGTTGATGAAAACAAGCTGCTGATAAACGTGCCCGACATCGAAGCAATCAATTATGTTGTTATTTTCTTAACTGGCATCTCGCCCCTGTCTCTGTTC